>ONZK01003662.1:51540-83243 GCA_900322385.1 Pharnaceum exiguum
CACTAAGGTATAAGGGAAGTTATTGGAGAAGTTGATTTTGAATGTGTGCACTAGCTCTTATAGTAGTTGCTATAAACTCAAATATGGGCCGCAAGCCCGCAATATAATCGTTAAGAGAGTACAACAACAACAAACTCAGTAAATCCCATCTAGTATGAGGTAGTGAGTAGGCCTAATGTATACAGTCTTACCCCGATTCGAAAACACATAATGACCTACAAGGAAATCTGTATGAAAACACATTTATACCTCCAATGAAAAATTGCCGAGAGTGTGTAATTACTTATTGAATTTGTGTTCATTTCAGTATGATGTTCTTTTTCTTTTGGTTTTGTCAGGATTCACATCAGAAATCTGTTTTCAGCTACTTGCGCACTGAAAAAGTAATGTTACTGTATGTAAAAGTATTGCCGGGAGGTTCAATAAGATGCTTACTGGTTTGTTTAACAGTTGATGCCAGTAGATGAATTGATCTGATCAGCTCAAACAATGATATGTAATTAATATGAAGCAAAAAGGAGATCCTGCCATTGATTCATCCAATTGTTTTTGAGATAACAAAAGAGACTGTCTACTGTCTAGGCGTCTAGCTATATGATGAATGTTTATTGATCCCAAGTTGATAAATTTGGGTATTGGCCCAATGAAGGAAGCTACAATTCCTCTAATATGGGCGAAGTTCATCCCTTTGCTCCTACTTCATGAAATAGTTAGAGCTCAATGGGCCCTAAACGTTGGGGGTAAGCCCACGTTCTAAAATGTAGTGACAAATTGGGTCTCTGTTTTTTTTATGGCCTACAAATTGGGTCTCATGATAATATATCTGAAGTTATTCTAAGTTAAAGGTGAATTCAATTTGGCGAAATTGTCAAGATATAATGATATAATCCTACTTTTATCGATTATCTCAAAATATTGTTATGAATAATCCACACTTGGACAGTCGTAGCTCGTAACAATCTAATTAAATTTTACAACAAGTTTTTTGATTAATTAAACCTTGCTTTAAGGCATTTATTTTAATATTTACTATGAAATACATTAATTCTAATGAATATATACAAAGTCAAAGTTTTTATTTTACATTTTGACATATTTCAAAATTTCATTGGATCGTCTTAAACTACCAGGATTAAAGCATTGATTATTCTCATCAATTTTTTAAGTTGGGATTATTCCATCAATTTTGCCATTCAATTTAGTCTCATGATAATAATATATCTGAAGTAGTAAAGCTACGCTGCTATTAAATTAAAGTTCCTTCGTAGTATTCCTATGCGAATATGCTTTTCCTTCAGGGAGAAGTTCGCAAACCCTGAAAATGTAGAAAGACAGGGAGCCTGAGCTGGTGACTCGTTGAGCCCTGAGCGGTGAAGCTGGTGGACTGCTGAAAACAAGTACGAGTATTAAATGGATAACTTCTGCTTAGCAGGTGACAATGCAAATCACAACACACCATGTGGTGACGCGTCTGTAATAAAGAATAAACTATCGAAACTCCGCAATTATAATTAAAATTTAATTTTCCTACTCATTTACACATCATCAGCTATTCAGCTCATCAAAGAACGAATCTACAAGTGATTCAGTAATTTGGTTGCCGTAATCTTTTGACTACATTTCCAAGGAAAGCCCAGGCCACCTGCTTATCACAAGACATGGTCAAATGGGATAAGGTATTATAGGGGTGGTTTAGTTATCACTTATCGCTACTAATGAAATGAGCATTGGTAATTTGGTAGATACTCACTGTTCTAGGGAAGATTAAAACACTCGAACCATCTAGTCTTTCCATCTAGTTTTAAATTGGCATTGCCATATTTGCCAAAACATTATACCTAAGACGTCCTCATACAAAACCACTGTTACCTTTGAGACAAAAGAGTTTTGCTAAATTGATATAAACCACGCATTCAATCCTCAAGTTGGAGCTCGATTTTCATCGGCTTCAGTACCTTCCTTTACAGGAAATATTGATATGGTATATTGGTATATCATTAGAAAGGTCTCATCAATAGTTTCATAAACGTACAAAATTGATATGATTTTGATAAGTGATTGAGTGTCAAAACAATTAAACAAAAACGTTCAATTATTTTCAATTCAGTTACTTTAGTTCAGTTCAGTTTAATCTTTTTAAGTTGGGAATAACATGCCCTTAGTCTAATATTCTCTTATAGACAAACTTGTACTCGAGTAGTACATGACATTCATAGCAAGACTTTCAAGCTGTATCATTAGTAGATTAGGATTCCTGTACTAAGATTAAAAAAGAATAGATAAGTGGCATTAAAGTGATACCAATGTACCATACACCAAACTAGTGAGTTTTCAACCACTATCTCCAACAATAGGAATCTAATAATTGGTGGTTGTATACTTGTATTTACATGAATTTTCTTCGTCTCAAGTTCTCAACTGATAACCCACATTTTTCAGCATTTCAACTTTTCCTTGTCAAGCGTTATCCACAAGTCCACAAGCACAGTTTGGCATAAATAAGGTACTAGATATTGCCTAAATTAAAATGAGCCCTGGAAGCTGGGAGGGAAAACGACAAACACACTCAAGAGAAAAAAATTTGAAATTGGACAATGTGCCAGACTTCGATTGTGTAATTACACGCCATCAAATGATTCCGTTACATTTGGAGCCCTTATATAAGGCCTTGTTCTGGCTAAGCATAAGTTTCAGTAGAGGTGCAACATTTTGTTAACTTCATAGTCCTTTAGAGTTACTAGCTAGTACTAGCTATACTAAAAAAAAAGAGGAGAATATCCTTTGTGGGTTTTCAAGATAAGAATCATACAGATCATATCTTGTACGTACTTGTTGGGTGTTTTTCTGTAAGAAGAGATAAGGAGAGGTGAGAATATAAAGTGAAAAATAAGTAGAGAAAATGTTGGAAGGGAAAGCTTTGGTTGAGGACACAGACATGCCAGTGAAGATGCAAGTCCAAGCCATGGCATTTGCCTCTCAGGCTCTTGATGAGTATGATGTGGTTGACTGCAAGTCCATTGCTGCTCACATTAAAAAGGTAAATTTTTTTATTACTATCTTTTAGTTGACTTGTACATTTTTCAACCCTTTTACTCTAGCTTAACTATAATATGTTCTTGATAGTTGTGGGTTAATGATGATGTGCAACTTTAGGTCTTTGTTAGCTGTGTGCTTTAGATTGTTGTGTCAATATTTCGAGTATGAACCTGTTTTTTCTTTGTCATTTGGCAAAATCTTGCAGGAGTTTGACAATAGATATGGAGGAGGATGGCAATGTGTGGTGGGATCAAACTTTGGGTGTTTTTTCACTCATACCAAAGGAACCTTCATCTACTTCAAACTGGAGACACTCAACTTCCTCATCTTTAAAGGGGCAGTTTCAGCTTAGCATGTCAAAAAGAATGTAACTTTCGGCACTCAAACTAGTAGTTTCTTCATGGAAGAATCAAGAATGGGATTTGATGATCAGAGTAAGTTTAAAGCCAATGGAGAAAGTGCACTTTTCCTTTGAACATATCACTTTCTTTTCTAGTTTGGCTGTTGTTATCAAGTGACCTAACATTCCATCTAGCTAGCTGGGTTCGTCCTAATCTTTGGACTTTTATTTCCTATGATTAAGACAAATTTGTTCCTCAGTATTGTATATACAACTATGATTCTGTTTGATGACAACTTGTCTCTATCTTTCCCACAATTATCATGTTGTATACTCAACTTCAATCATAGTAAATTTATGGGTCATATGCGATAAGATTGCAAGATGTTAGCCAAGGCGTATGGGATCTTATCAAGTTTTCATCAATATGCATCACTCAAAGTTCATTACCAACCCTGGATGGACCTCTAATGCTATGAAGAAAGAAGTTTTGAGCTAGTAGAATCAGGTCATTACTGGTCAATGTTTTCATTGAATCTTTTGCACTTTTTGGTCCCCGGAATATACACACAGAGGCATGGTCTTAATCTGAGGGAAACCCATCATCTGTGGGAAGTTTTATTGTTTTATAATGACTTGTGTCACCATCACTTTTTTCCCATGTTGTGGTTGTTGATTTGGATGTGTGCCATAATAGTTTTATCTACAATGTTCATGTCATCCAGCATTTCTGAGGCAAATTAAAAAATTTAGAAAGGTTCGTTGTAGCCATGTATGCTGACATCCTGTCATTGGAGGCTACTACATGAATGAGCTACCCATAACTAATCCACCAGACATGGACATGTTGTGATGTAGGAGCGGATAGCTCATCAATTACTGTTTGACTGACAGAATGGAACTAAGAAAGATCTGTTAATACTTTACTAGCAAAGTAGCAACAGTTAGATATATTTCTCCGCAAATTTGCAATTATAGATTTCAGAGTTTCTCTTGGATACTCCTGAACATAAGGATATATAAACACTTCGAAGTAAATAGAACTGCTAGCATACCAGAAGCTCATGCTATACCACCACAACCAGTACTTGGCAATGTAGAGATGGTGCAGGAATGCATCCATGGTTACATGGTGTCGGTTTATGCGACATAGCGAGGCTTGAGGCAAAGAGAGATTGAATCTCATTCAAATCAAGATGTAGGCACGCTTCTCGCTTCAATCCCAAGATTTGGAGTTTTAATAAAGTAGTTAACTGTCAAAGGCAGCCGCACCCTAAAAGTCTAAGCTACATAGGAATTGGAGGTGACTAATCCTTCAGGCTGTAAGAGCGGGAGAGGAAAGTCAGTAACAGTGAAACAGAATTCATAAATCCTGATATGCTTAATCTTTGAATAGAATTTCTCTCATTACTAATCTTGCTAGAAGACTCCCAAGAAGTACAAAAACTGTATTTTCCCCTGTAACAGTGTCTAAGAGGGCAATGGTGTCACCAAATCAGATGTAGTGAATTGGATAGGAGGTCAATGTTCCAAGCCACTTATACCGTGGCTTATAGTATGTCTGATGAACAGACAATGATATTCACTTGAGGTCTCTGCAATTTCAATCACAAGATGACAAGATCAACTTGAGAACCAAACACGGTCCTGCCCACTTGAGACACGATTAGCCCAATAGTTGGTTTATAAAATTTGGCTGGCAGTGGCTAATATCAAGGTGTGCTCATAGTCTTCCTTCCAGCAGAGGAATTGCAGAATGCAGGTAGCCAGATAAAAGCTCAGAATCACTCACTCACTCACAATGGGTATCTCATAGTGTTTACGAAAATTTCATTCAGAGCCTTAGCACCAACAACCTTGAGTTTTGATTGTGAGTGGTCTAGGTTTGTGCAACAGTCAGAGTTCATTCTTTACTTCTTTTAGATAAGTAGTATAGTAGTAGTAAGAACTAACAGCCAACAATTTGTCACAAGTGCAGGACATATGGGAGAGAAATTCTTGTACACTGTCATTACATTCGGAAGGCCTTCTGAGTAGAATTAGGTTCGCTCAAGTACATGGACAATTTGATCAGGAAACTGCATCTAGTGGGACATCAGCTCTGTGAAACATTCAGTAGCAAAGCAATCACAGAACAGGTGAGCAAAGTGGCTTGCCGTTGAAGTGAGCCTCCAAGTTGCCAAGAACAAAATCAGCCTTGGCCTGCCGAGTCTCTTTTGTGCCAACATGAGCCATGAGCACTACATTCTCAAATTTAAATAGCTCTTCAGGAACATGTGGTTCATTTTCATAGACATCAAGCCCAGCTCCGCCTACGCGACCTTCAGTTAGTGCTGATATTAGCTCTTGTTCATCAACGTGAGGACCTCTTCCAACATTGATCAGGATTCCTTCAGGACCTAATGCATTCAGTACTTCACCATTGACAATGTGACGCGTTTCCTCAGTCAGGGCACAGGATACTACTAATATGTCAGAGTTTGAGGCTAATTCAACAGCAGTTGGATAGTAACTGTACTTGGAGTCTTCTTTCTTGGTTCTCGAGTGGTAAGAAATCGGGCACTGGAAAGCTTCAGCTCTCTCAGCAATTGCACTTCCGATGCGGCCCAAACCAATTATTCCAACTCTTTTGCCAGTGAACTGAAAAGAACAAGAGTAAGTAGAAAATATCAACCTGATGTTCTATGTTCTTCAATTCATATTTTACTTCAACTTCAACCTCAAACCTGTATCCTAAAGAAAATACCCCTTGTATGGTTTTTGACAATTGACACTAATTATTAACCAAAAACTTGCAAACTTATTGGAAAAAGTTCAATCCTTGGACATGTTGTGCTGTCAGACCCTTCTGGATAAGTCATGTACTCATGGATCATTGCTGATGTCTCAACCCTATTCTGTCAAATTTAGGTGTAGGCAATCCCAGGCATTCAGACAATTACCAGTTGACAGCTGATCTGAAGTTCTATACCAGGGAATCTAAAGGCAGAACTAATTCCAAATCCAGTATTCATTTCAATCTGCAGTGATCAAATCTTTTACAGAACAATACAGTGAATTAATGCAATATTACCATAAACTACCCAATACCCACCCAAGCACATAAGTACTCATCAAGCTGACTGTAGGCAAGACAAAAGAAAAGGCAAGCAGGAAATTTTTTCATGAAAATAGTTTCATACCCTAGTAGCCAAGGGGAACCCTCCTTTCAGCTTCCAAAAGCCAGCTCTGACAAAGCGATCACACTCAGCAATCCTTCTCAAAACAGCAATTATAAGTCCAATGGCCAAGTCAGCTACGTCGACAGTGGTTGCATCAGGAGTATTCACTACCCGAAGGCTTCTCTCCTTACACTTGTCCAAGTCAATCTTTTCAAGGCCAGCACTAAACGTGGCTACGATCTCAAGGTTCGGGAGAGCATCAATGAGGGCAGCAGAGGCGCCCTCGTACAAGTTGCAGACGAGTGCATGGATGGAAGGGCCGTGGTGGGCTAAGAAGTCACCACGGTCCTCGACTGTCCACAGCTTGTGAAGAGTGTAACGCTTGCTCAGTTGCTCTTCTAAGTAGACATTCATTGGGCATGTATATAGTATTCCTGTTGACTCCATTGAGTAAAGGTATGAAGTTATGTATGATAACAAATAAAAAACTGCTCAGGATTTTGTTTTTTGTAAGATTTTGTGGGAAATGGAAGAAAAATATCAGGGTAAAGCTAGAGCAGGAGACATCATGATAGACAACAGTGATACTAAAGATTGTTTTCTCCTTTTTCCAACTATGAGTGATTGTCCTGCAGTTATATTGTTGATTAGGTGTGCAAAAACAGTATCCACGCGGTGCACGCTAACGCAGGAAATGCTTAGTTGACTGATTTAAGTGTACGTTTCTGTAGGATCTTAATCATGGATCTTAACCAGTTCGAATCGAAGGGTCCTGAGAGCCTCATTAGTCATTATCCCCTCCCCTGCTAGTACAGTACTACTTTAAGACCCAACGGATGAGATGTCCTCCAGTACACATTATGAACAAAATTGTTGGGAAAAGTATACGTTGAACTGAATGGTCCATGGTACGAGTGGTGGACTAGTGGTAGTGACCCAATCCTACCGACGATTTTATCTCTTTTGGTATATTTCAACAGTGATGATCATTTATGTTTACTGCATCTTAAATCTACAAAATGGCCCTAAATGGATTGTTGCATTGGACTATTGACTTTCGAAACTTCACTAAATCAAGAAGTACATAACCACCTAAAAGGCTAAAATGAAAGATAGAGATTATTGAATGAGATCTACACTCGTTGCTGACTTGCTGTTATTGCATCCTACTTCTACACACTTAGTATTATCTTAATCGCCGAGGGTCCGTATCCTGTACTAATCTAATGCGAGAATCATGTCTATTTCGAAAGAATTTAGATTTACAGTCACCTTTCATAAGACGACTGCCGCACTAAGAGCTCAAGGAATTTCAAAAAAAAAGAAAAGTTATTGCATAGTAGAGAACCCTGATATTCTGGAAGCAAATAATCGTATAGGCAGGCATACATAGGACGAGGAGAAAGCCAGTGACAACAGAATTCTAAAGCTAAACTAAGCGATTTTTGAAAAGAACTTATCTCATCGCTAAAGATGCAAGAAGGAACAGCAGATAAGAGCGCAATTATGTCACTGACTCAGATAAAGAGAAATGGGTAGGCACTCAATTTTGCAAGGCATGCAAGACACCTATACCTTGGCTTCAGATAATGTTGATGAACATAAGAAAATGATGATAGCTTGAGGTCTCTGGAATTTCAATCACGAAGATAAATATTGGCCATAAAGTTCACACAACGTTCTTCCCAGGAAACTGCATAAACTAGTGGGAACATGAACCATACAAAGCAAAGAAATTAATCAAAGAACAGGTGATAGAAGTGGCTTGCCATTGAAGTGAGCCTCCAAGTTACCAAGAACAATATCAGCCTTGGCTTGACGGGTCTCCTTTGTACCCACATGAGCCATCAGCACTACATTATCAAATTTAAACAGCTCCTCAGGAACATGTGGCTCATTCTCATAGACATCTAGCCCAGCTCCGCCTACCTGACCTTCAGTTAGTGCTGATATGAGCTCTTGTTCATCAACGTGAGGACCTCTTCCAACATTGATCAGGATTCCTTCGGGACCTAATGCGTTCAGTACTTCACGGTTGACAATGTGACGTGTTTCCGCTGTTAGGGCACAGGATACTACTAATATGTCAGAGTTTGAGGCTAATTCAACAACAGTTGGATAGTAAGTGTAATTGGAGTCTTCTTTCTTTGTTCTGGAGTGATAGGAAATTGGGCAGTCAAATGCTTCAGCTCTTCTAGCTATTGTACTTCCGATGCGGCCCAAACCAATTATTCCAACTCTTTTGCCAGTGAACTGTAAAGAACTTAAGTTATTAGAGGCTAGTCAATATCAATCTGATGTCCTATGTTCCGTCAACTCGATATTTTACTTCTAATGATCAAAACTGTCATTACAGAAAATACCCCGTATGATTCTCGACAATTGACTCTTACTTATAAACCAATAACTTGCACACTTAATAGGAAAAAGACCCGAGTTCAACAATTGGACATGTAGCCGTATCAGACACTTCTGCTTAGTCATGTAACATTGACATTGCTCATGTCTCATTTTGCTGCTCATTGCAAATTTGAGAATGTGGGCAATCACCGGAATGACCAGTTTACGACTGATCTATAAATTACCAGGAAAACTACCATCCAATATTCATTTAAAACTCTCTGTTTTCTTATACATGGGTAACTTCCTGACCCCGAGCACCCCATTAAACGGAGATTTACACTCAGTTGTTGTATATAAATATGCATTCTTCAAATCTCTAACAGACTAATCCACTAAAGGCAATCTTGCTCAAATTATCAGTATCTTAATTTCAGCACACTTGGTTCACAAATTTCACATTATTAACATTATTTACACCTTTCCAAAAGGTTCCCACATCCCACCCACAAGCAAAATAGTGATCAAGGCAAATACAAATGAAATGAAACAGCAAACAGGAAATTTTCCACCAAAGAAATTAAAAAGAGTAGTTTCATACCCGAGTAGCCAACGGAAACTCTCCCTTCTTCCAAAGGCCAGCCCTGACAAAGCGATCACACTCAACAACCTTTCTAAGAACAGCAAGTATAAGCGCAATGGCCAAGTCAGCTACATCAACAGTTGGCGCAGCAGGAGTATTCACAACCCGAATGCTTCTCTCCTTACACTTTTCCACGTCAATCCTATCAACGCCAGCACTAAACGTGGCTACGATCTCAAGGTTCGGGAGAGCATCGATGAGGGCAGCGGAGGCGCCTTCGTATAAGTTGCCGACTATTGCATGGATGGAGGGACCGTGGTTAGCTAAATAGTCACTGCGGTCCTGGACGGTCCAGAGCTTGTAGAGATTGTAATGCTTGCTCAGTTGCTCTTCTAAGTAGGCGTTCATTGGGTATGTCATTAGTACTCCTTTTGAGTCCATTGAGTAGAATGTTGTAAGAAGCTAAGTTTCAGAACCACAACAACTAACTCAGGAATTTGTTTTGTAAGAGTTTGGAAAATGGAGGAAACTGATTATCAGGATTCAGGGTATAGCAAGAACTGGAGACAACGTGATTAGTTGATAACTAGTTTATCCTATTTGCACCTTTGATGGAGATAAAAAGCGGCAAAGTGCCAAACTGCCACCCAGGATTTTAACTTTTATGCACGCGGTGCACGCTAACACAAAGGAGCTTAGTTGATTTATTAAGTGGGACCTTGTGTATCTTTTTTTCTATTTGTAAACGGGAGTCACGACCTTAATAACGCCTAAAAGAGTTCGATCGGGTGCCTAAATTATTGAGAAGAGTATATCTTGAATTGAATGGTCGTTTGCCATAGGGCAGAGGCCAAATTTCACCGATAATTTGATCCCTATTGGTGTAGATACGAACTACGATGTTTGCATGTCGATGCTGCGTGATGGTAAACTGTATCAGTGTATCTTACCTCTACACAGTGATTATGCAAGTTACGGACTGTAGATGCAGATATGTCCTTCACAAAATAAACTGTTGTACATCATAAGCTTCTAAGCTACTTTCCTTCTATTTTGCGAGTCCTTGACTCCTTCTATTTTCTTTATTTTTCCCTCTTCTTATGAGCAATATCAAGAATATCCACAATGCAGTACAGGTCTAGCTAGTTGCTCTGGCTATTGAGTAGATGAGTGGCCAATAATTGTAGGATTGTTTCAGCAATATCTTTTCTGCCAATATCCCTAATAAAAATTACCTCCAACTTACTAAGATATCCATGATGGGCAACCGCGTCAGAAGCTAAGATATGGATGAGCTACCAAAAGCTTAGACATGCAGTTATCATTCAGAGTAACAACTCAGCAGTTCACTAAACTAAAGAAATCATCATGTCTACTACACTGACATTGATAATCGAACGAAAAAAAATGGCACATTTTAGAGGAAACAGCCAGTTCATAAACAAACAAAGAACTCATCTTACAATCGTCACCTCCCCACTAGAGATGAGTACAAGGACTATATGACACCAAATGAGTAAAACTGCATTATTATTATTTTTAGTATGAGCTGAAGTGAGCACACTCCAGGTAATCAGTAAACAATTATCTGATACATGAAGCCAAAAAGTTTAGGTGGCATATTAGGGTGAAATATGATTACTCATTAGTGCAAAAGAATCATACTAGAAGGAAATATGAAATTCATAGATCGAAAAGGGGTGATTTTTTTGGAGACCCCAAGCGTTCAATTGCAACATACAGATGCATCATCAAGCCAACAGAAGTACCTCTGTTAATCATTTCAGACACAAGATAGGAAGGACCTAGTACGATTTTTATCATGTGCCACCCCCCGAAAAAAAGTCTGTTTATGTGAAGATATCAGAAGCATATTTCAGTTCGATATCAGTAGGCCAAGTGATCCATACCTTATGATGGTTGTCAAACAACTGGAGTCGGCAGTGGCTTTCCATTGAAGTGTGCCTCTAGATTTTCAATCACAAGATCAGCCATAGCCTTGCAAGTCTCAACAGTGTCGCTTCCTACATGAGACAAGACCACCACATTATCAAGTCCAAACAGTTCTTCTGGAACATTTGGCTCATTCTCAAAAACATCAAGCCCTGCACCTCCTAATCTGCCGTCCACCAATGCAGACACAAGCTCTGATTCAACAACATGGGCACCTCGTCCAATATTTACAAGAATGCCTTTCGGACCCAAAGCATCAATGACCTCGCGATTTATAATGTTATGGGTTTCTTCAGTGAGGGAGCATGAAACGATTAGGATTTCACTGTGTGCTGCCAAGTCAGTGACTTTCTGATAATATTGGTACCGCGACTCTTGTTTCTTAGACCTGGAGCAATAACTGATCGCACATCCAAATGCTTCAGCACGTTTTGCAATAGCAGAACCAATCCTGCCCAATCCAACAATCCCCACTGTTTTGCCACTAAACTGAAATTTAAAAAGGAAAGATAGGAAAACATCTCAGTTACTCAGTGTTTGTTTCTGATTATCAAGCTACAATCACATGTCAAAGCAAATTCATGTTAATTCTTGTTTCAGATAGGCTAACAACCCGACAAACAATATTTGTCTTAGATATGTGCAAGTAAAGCAGCCAACAAGATCACAAAGTAGAAATGACAAGCAAGCCTGACACAATTGAACTTCGAGTAATGTAGTTTGCAATTTGCAAAAGTTCAACTATAGTAAAGTTGACAATAATGGTCAAAGGTGTTCACTATAGTCTATATGCATCTCACATCAACCTGGGACGCTCCAAGAAGTTGATCTACTTCAAGATCACCAAAGCTCTCTTTTCCTCAACAAGAGGATATACTGCACAGCTTTGAGCCATCTTTCTAAACAATTACAGATCCTAAAACCTTTTGACTGTTCATCAAAGAACATTTTTAATCCATACCCTCTCTTAGTATCTCCCAATATTCTTCCTGTAGCAATTAACAAACTTTTACATCGCCAATTCCTACAAATGTTGCTCCAGGAGCTTGTCCCAGGATTTAAGTAGATCCTTGAAAGTCCAGAAAACATAATCAACATCCAAAGATCACATGTTAAGGCGCTTTTGAATATCATGTAAATCTAATTTCCGCGTTAACGTTTTAGAAGATCATTGTAGGACGTAACTCAGAACGTAAAATGTCTCACGAAACTAGTATCACAGTGAAAATTGGGTGGCCAATTCCCTACATGAAGTCACAACTGTATATTCAGAACCTAAAAATATACATCTGAGTCTTGTATACCCTTCAGTGTACAAGAAGTTTATTTGCGTTCACCAAACTTTTCCTGAATATTCTCATATCAAAGATAAACACCATTTCTTGGTGTGGAATAGTTCTTTTCTCTCCCCCTCCTTACCATCTTACACCAAGAATTTTCTCAATATCACAGATGACCTTGCATATGATTCCAAACGAAAGGCCTATTTGGTACCCAGACTACCATAAAAGCAATCTCAATGTGTTGATAAATGCAACCAGACACTCTTGAAAAAGGAAAAAGAAAAGAAGAAGTCACTCATTGTTTAGCACTTAGATAGGGCAAAAGGCACAGCACTGAACAGAAAGAGTTGACCTAATAACAAGAACTTAATATGAACTGAGAGAAAGGAATAAAGATCAAACCTTTGTGGCCAACGGAAAATTGCCTTTACACCAAGCCCCACTTCTGACAAACCGATCAGCAGCACAAACCTTTCTAAGGGTAGCCAAAACCAACCCAATAGCCAAATCAGCAACATCATCAGTGAGCACATCAGGGGTATTAGTCACCCTAATTCCCCTCTCCTTGCACTTACCCAGATCAATTCTATCAATCCCAACACTGTAAGTTGCCACTATTTCCAAATTGGACAGTGAGTCAATGAGATTAGCATCAGCCCCATGAGAGGCATCACCCACTATGGCATGGATAAAGTTTGAATCTTTGGTGAGGAATGAGGGTAATGATGGGTATTCCCAGAGTTTGAAGAGGGTAAAACGGGAACTAAGCTCTTGTTCTAAGTATGTAGACATTGGGTAGAGCATCAGGACACCTTTCTTCTCCATTGTTGATGAGGATGGGAGGAGAGAGAGAGGGATTGGCTCTGGGTTTTAAGAATTGTAATAATATCTGTAACTGAGTACTGACCTTTAATCTTGTGACTATGTCACTAAACTTGTTCATAAAAAAGCGTCACTGAACGTGGGAAAGTATTAAATAAGCATACAGAAACTCAGTTTTCAAGTCAGAATTGGCGGTCATGTTTCTCTTCTGAGATGGGGTTTTGACGAGGTTTTCTGCTATAAACACAATGATTGTTGGACGAGGAATAGCAATCATAGGTAAAAGAATTTTCTGATGGAAACTTTATTGGGTCATCAGTTTTTTTAATGAGGTTCATCATAAGTTCATAACATAAACATTTACATCTGACAACATCATGCAAACTCACTCTCTCTTGCAATATGAATGTGCAGAAATAAGAGTGAGCAGCAGCAGGAACAATGAACCACCTCTGGGCTTATGAAGCAATCAAACAACAGGGGTCAAGAGTGGTTTGCCACTGAAGTGAGCTTCCAAGTTCCCGAGAACCAGATTAGCCATGTCTATACGAGTCTCCTCAGTGCCACTTCCGACATGAGGCAGGAGCACTACATTATCTAATTTGAACAGCTCTTCAGGAACATTAGGCTCATTTTCAAAGACGTCGAGCCCTGCACCGCCTACACGTCCTTCAGTGAGTGCTGAGATTAGCTCTGCTTCATCCACATGCGGACCTCTCCCAATGTTGATCAGGACACCTTTGGGGCCCAAAGCATTGAGGACTTCACGGTTGACAATGTGGCGTGTTTCCTCTGTCAGGGCACAGGCAACCACCAGAATGTCACAATTGGAGGCCAATTCCACGAGACTGGGATAATAAGTGTAGCTTGAATCTGCCTTCTTTGATCTTGAATAGTATGAAATCGGACAATCAAATGCTTCAACTCTCTTAGCAATTGCATAGCCAATTCGACCCAAACCAATAATTCCAACTCTTTTACCAGTGAACTGAAAAGAAAATACAGGAAAAATTGTAAAGCTGATGCCCGATGAACAATAGTGTGCTGATGTAACTACCCCCCAAAAAAAGGTTCCTTAATATGAAATAGATTCATCCTATTACAGTGGTGTATGAGCTTAATGTGATGCAGGTTACAGTATATGTGGTTTGCACATTTTTTTCATGACATGAAGGCAGATCAACATGACATATTACAAGAATATGGAAACGACCAAGGCACATCATGACATCAATTAGATAAGAACAACTGGCCAAGACCCAAAGGCCAACAAATGCACACTGTATCCCCAACCCAGCAACGTTATCAAAGAGCTTCTGGCGAATTATTTTTAGGGGACATATATAAGGGAGGCAATAATAATGAGATTAATATAAAAATAATCAAAAAATCTCTAGAAAGAAAAAATGAAAAGGCAACACAACTATTTGGTATTTGGGAAAGATGTCCTATGATGATACACAAAGTTTGAAGATGCATGTGCAGGATTGCAGCAACATCATCAACCCAGTGCAAGACCCCATATGGCAAAGTTACTTCCACCAAATCCTGCATTGTGGAAATCGAAGCCTTACGGAAGCAAAAACCAGAAACAAACTGCAACTTGAGTCCAAAACTTATGCAGACAATGGCAGACACATCTTAAGCTTTCACAAAGGACACACATGGTAACAGGATATAGAGTTTGAAGGCAAGAGTACTGATTCCCTTTAGCAAACCAAAACAAAAAAGCTTTGACTTAACATATTATAGAGTCGTAGCGCCACAACAAAAATTAATTAGTTTGAAGTAGCAATTAGCAACACCATTGGATGATGACAGAAGATTATAAGAGAGAACTGATTCCTCGGACAGGTATTCTTCTGGCGAAAATACATGTCCTCGGTAATCAAAAAAGGGGAATTTTTGTTATCATATCATCAACCATGAATTCTGTCTTTCGGACACCACTATCCCAAAACTCATCTCTCCATCAAGCCAAGATATCTACCACACCAAAACAGTCACTCTGTTGCTTACTCTAGTCAGTAACACACTGATCGCACATCTAATGTTGTCAACAAAACCAAATCCAATCTCATATCATCTAGCATTATGACAGAGAAACACCAGGAAACTAGAAACCACCAAGAAGCTCTTATCCCTCATTTCATTGATCTCTGTATAATTTCGTAGGCTCTCCCGTCGAAGAGAGTAGCATTCTACGCCCCAAAACTTGGAGCTCAAAACATCATTTATTTCCGAATCTTTGCAAGCCAAATTGCTAAATGTTTCACCAAATACATCATAAAACATTTGCCACAAGCTGATTCGCAACAGCATTGTACCCCTCAAAGTTCCCCTTTGTCAAACAAACAACAGATCCCCTAGCCAATTTCATGTAAAGACCTAATTCGATGAAAAATTAGTGTCCAACATGAGTCTCTAGTAGGCAAAACACATACAACACCTAATCAGAGCCAGCTTCACAATATGTAGTTATGTACAATATTTATCAAAGATAAGCAATCTTATTCTATTATTCATACCATACCACTAAATTTCTATTATTCACATCCAACAATCAATTACAAATCCGAACCCTTCTTTGACACCGAATTTTAATATAAATTTTCTAAAACAACAGGCAACAAAAATGTTCCGAGAACTCCTTTCACAAAGGACTTATTCTCCCTACTTTTCAATTCACTTCACAACACATAGCTTTCTTTATAACTTATAACTACAATTCAACTGATTCAGTTCAATTCAGTTTTAGTTAAGTCAAAAGAGTTTCAGTTAGTACAAAAGAACTGAACTTTAGGGCCTTATTCACCATCCAACCAACTACTCATCACATTTTCCAATATTCCCCACTAACAATTCGGGTTTTTTCCATTCCAGTAAATTACAGTTCAATTCCGTTCGTTTCAATACTAACTTTAAGTGAATAAGCAGTAATAATTTTAACTGCATTCAGTCTCTTATCCACGATCAAAACACACCCTTAATCACCCCATCATAATGTCAATCCACAAAATCAAAATTACCAAAAACACCCATGCACCACAATTTCACAACATAATTATAAAACCCAAACTAATCAACAATTCATTTCACTTTTCCAAATTCTCACAATATCCCATTTCAATCACCCCCATCACAAAAACAACCCATAACCCAAAAAACCAAAAATTACCAAAACACAAATAAAATAACAAATGAAAAGTTGCTTACCTTAGAAGTCAGCCGAAAATCCCCAACCTTCTTCCACAACCCATCTCTAACATGCCGATCACACTGCGGCACCCTCCTCAGCACAGCCAACATAAGCCCAACAGCCAAATCAGCCACATCATCAGTCAACACATCAGGGGTATTAGTCACTCTAATCCCCTTCTCCTTACATTTCCCCAAGTCAATCTTGTCAAGCCCGACGCTGAAGCTAGCGACGATCTCGAGGTTAGGGAGAGCGTCGATAAGAGCAGCGTCGGCGCCGGATGACGCGTTGCCTACTATGGCGCGAATGGAAGGCGCGTGGAGGGCCAGGAGGTGTGGGAGAGATGGGTATGTCCAGAGACGGTGGAGGGTGTAGGTGTTTGAGAGGGTGGTTTCGAGGTATGGGTTCATTGGGATTGGTAGTAGGACTGAGATTTTGGTGTCTGTTGGTGAGGGGGTTGGGGTTGCCATTGGAGGGGAAGTGGAGAAGTTTTGTTGTTTTTTTGATAAGATGGAAATGGAGAAGTGAGTAGTGATTAGTGAGTGAGAAAATGGTTTTTGTCGAGTGATGAGTGGATGGAGTTGCATACGTGCCAACATTGCCAAGTGCTGATCGATACTGAGAGAGGTTCAACAAAGAGGTACTCTGTGCAGAGAGAGTTGCGATAGATAGTATACCTTCAATCCTAATGTTGAGTGCTCGATTCTTACCGGAATTAATGCTTCCCCACACGAAAAAAAATAGAATAATAAAGCTTTCACTAATGATATATAAACCCTATTTTATTTGCACCCCTCACTACGTTTAAAAACAATTAGTGCATTCTTTTATTTTTTTTCCAAAATACCTCTAAATTAAATTTTTTGCTATAAAATTTTTAATTCCGCCTTTTTTCTTGTTATATAATATGGTCAGTGTCGCTATAATTGTTCACTCTGATTATGGCGTAGCTGGCCATACAAGTCGTTATATGACGGTATCCGCCATAACAGTTCCTTTTGTTATAGCATGAGTGGCCATAACCTTTTGTCATTTATGGTACAACTGGCCATAGTATTATAGCGAACTTTGCCATATAGGCCTAGTTTTCTAGAGCTGAACTTTACTGAACTGAACTGAATAAAACTGAACTGAACTGAACTGAAAAAAACTGAAATTTTTGTTTAGTTGTTTTGACACTCAAACACTTGTCAAAACCCTCTCAATATTGTGCGTTTATGAAACTACATGGTGAGACCTTTCCAATGATATACTAATAACTAAGAATGGATATTGGGGTCAAAACTTATTACGTTTATAAGTTACGAGCTGAACTTCGAAAAACTGAACTGAACTGAATTGTAGTTGAAAAGAACAGGGCCATAATACACATATGCCATAAAAATCCATTCATGGTAACAGTTGCCATAGTTAACAAAATTATGGATGACGTACTCTGCCACAATGATCCGAGAAGTTATGTAGTGTCCGCCATACTAAAATTGGTTATGACTAGGTTCACCATAATATGTTGCGAAATATGACGACTGCGGCTATATATAGTTGTGCAACAAGATATGTCCAAGTTGGCCATAACAGTTTGAACTTATAGAGATAAATTAAGCATCGATTTCGATGCCATTTTTTGACCCCTTGTTTTTTTTCCAGATTTATATACAGGGGCATTTTGATCCAAATTGAAAAGGGTGTAAAAATGTCATTTAGTGACGAGTCCAAATAGCAGCCCTCTGATTAAAAGGTGATTAACAATATATATTTTAATGTCTTATAAAAAATAGTTATGTGTAGACTTACATAGAATGTAATAAGGATTAATGAGAGGGGTTAGAAACGTCATTATCGTATGAGATGCGGAAAATGTTTAGACACTTTAGGGTGAAACTCAATCCTATTAATGTTTGACTTGAGTACTTACCTAGGGTTTTTTTTGGGTGCAAACTTAACCTAGTTAAAATTGGAGAAATATTGTTATCTACTCGTTTCATGTGAAATAAGGTCACCAACTTAGATCTATGAGAAATAGTTGTATATATGAAATGGATGCACCCTAGTTAAAAGTTTTTATGGTCAAAAATTCAAAATTGCGTCAAAATTGGTTTAGGTTCGCTTGGATCTAAATTAGATAATCATGGGTGCATTGAGAGTGTACAACATATGTTCATCGAGTGCCATGTAGCTAAGCAAGTTTTGAGGATGGAGCCGACAGAGATTTTTAAGGTAAGAAATTTCATTTCTGTGTTGAACTGGTTGCCACAAATTTAGTGTTAGAGGAAAACACACATTTTGTTTGCCTTGGAATATGACTTTTGCCTTTATAGTGTTGTTCCGCCAATAGGTTGATGAAGCTTGGTCAATAAGAGAATTTCGGGAGGGGTTAGAGTTTTCGGAGTTGAAAATGGTGATTGGGTGTTAGGCTGTTAGTACTAGCATTCTAGCAACATCTAGGATGTGGAGAAATATTCATAATGATTTAAGGTCGTTCTTTTTCTTTACAACTCAAGTTCAATTCAGTTCAGTCATTAGCAACATCTAGGATGTGGAGAAATATTCATATTAGAAGTTTTGATCTCGATATCCGTTCATTAGTTATTAGTATTGAAAAAGAGCTCTTTTGTTACCCAATCGCACATACTCCTAGCTAGCTTTGTTTCCTAGTTTCATTTGTTGGTCATACTCATATCAGAGAGATATCACATCTGCAAATTACTGGTAACTTGCTAACGCATTCAGATCAGACTTTTCTTTTGCTTTGGTAAATCAGATCAGACTTTTGTCTAGACCTTTTTCAGCAAGACTTCTTTAATTTGCTCTTATATTTGGTTCAGGCTTATCTGCAAATCTGCATAGGGAAGAAAAGCTACGCAGCAAACTTTCCCATGAATGAAATAAAACGAACAAAACAAGATACACCCTCCAAGAAGCCAACTGCCCTCTGTTGCTCAACAGTCAATACAATGCAAAAAGATACGTTATTGGCGCAATGCCAAAAACATGCAACGCTATGTACGGCCTTTCATTCACCACAGCTACAAGTTTGACCTGAACACTTACTAATATGGAAACCTACCTCCTTTCATGCATGCCTTCACCCTGCCACATATCTCTACTCCTCTCTCTCTCCAAAACTAGTCATTCCTTTTATTGTCGGACAACATCCACATATTCAAGTTCAACCTTTACTTCTCTGTCTAAAGAAAGAAGCTTTTCTCATATCTCCTTCACTTTGGGTAAGTTGCATACTTGTATTGTTGCTACTTGCTCCTTAGTTTCATTGTCATTAGTTTGTCATTCAAAGTCTTTATCTTTACTTGGCTTTGATGTTTTATCATCCATAACAAAGCTAATTTACTATACTTTTGCTTCTTCTTTTTTCTCTGTTGGAAGTGGAAATGGTGGCACCAAGTACCTGTAGGTCCTGCAAGCTCAAGGAGAAGTACCATTTCTGGAGTGTGTTCCCTTCAATCAATCAGAAGTTCTACAAACTCATGCTGACTGATTTTCATAACAAGCTTGTAAGTAACAATAACCACCTTCAGATATTTACTTTACATGCTGGGTTACTTCAGTAATTACAATATAATTTATGGTACTATACTACTATGTACTTGTGTTTCTAGAAATAAAAAACATTACAGAACAAAATGATCTAGCAAAGTATAACAGTAACAATGTGTCAAGGTTTATATTCGGTTTAGGATGTTATGCAGTTGTGCTTGCTATAAGTAAAGTTGAAGTTAGAAATAGATCTGTTTTCCAGAAAGTTCAAGCTGTAGTTTTTTTTGGGATTTGAATAGTATTGTAGAAAAATGCTGATATTGCTTGATGAATATGAGGCTAGTTTTAAGATTTTGTTCTTTTTCTCTATGTTTAAGTCTTATGTGCGTTGGGATTATTCTAGCAAAATTGGTTGCTTGACGAGTTATGGGATAGAAGTGTTTCCTGACCAAAAAAAGAGGGAGTAAGGGACATACAACCCAAAGTAATTAGTAAGTCAATGTCACAAATATATTCAGTTGTTTGCAAGTTTCAGTATATGTTTATTTGTACAGGTAGAAATTTTCTGAATTCTGAAGGCCAGCTAGCTTGCAATATTCTTAAATCCCTTTCTCTGATTATGTAACATTACTTAGTTAATTTTTCTGTCCTTCCAGATCTTCCTAGCTAGCTAGTAGATTTTATAGTGCCTATTAGGTTCCTGAATGTTGATATTGACATATTGTAACATGACTTACAACTTTGATGTGGTAAACCACCTCCTAGCTCAATGCCAATGGAGACATGTTTATTTCTAGTACTTACCAATAACTCGCTTCAATTGATCTGTGCAGATTCTTCCAAAGAAGTTCACTGACTGCTTTCGGGCAGGAGACATGGGCGTGCAGCAGTGCACCCTTCAAGGACCAAGCGGGAACCAGTGGCCAGTTCAGATCAAGAAGAAAGGACGTCTTGTGCTGTTCACTAAGGGGTGGGCGAGGTTCGTGAGAGATCATGGAATTAATGAAGCGGACTTTCTGATGTTCACCTATTTAGGCAATGCCTGCTTTGATGTAGCCATCTTTGATGGGAGTGGGTGTGAAAGAGAGACCGCCTACTTCGCCCTGAGCGTCGACCACGACGGATTGCCTAATTCCGAATGTAGGAGCTCTATGCATGACCGTGAACACTCTCATGACTTTGTCCAGGAGGACCTTGGTGCTAACAATGGTGATGCTGATGCTGACGATGAGGATGAGAAGGAGGAGAGGGAGTTGGAAGACAAACAATCTTCTGAAGAAGTGTTTGGTCGTCCTTACTCAGATGATGAAGAGGTGTGTGAAGAGGGTGCAGAGGACGATGAGGAGACTGATTCTAATGAGGGGTTCACGTCCAGCTCAGATTATGAGAGGGAGGAGACTGAAGTGGACAGAGAATCGCCTCGCGCAAGATACAGGGGAAGGCGGCCTTCAGGGAGTTCTGGAGGTACTTCTTTATATGGAGCAACAAAATTCCTTGCCTTGCATGTTTCAATTTCTTAAGTCATGGTTAACCAGTGCAGTCCTTCTACTTGTATAGATGGAATTAACCTGTTTTGCTGTTTTACTGTCTAACTGTTTTGGCATATTGGTATTTGGTAATATGAAACACAATCTAGTGACCAATGGAAAACCCATAATCACTATTAACAATGTTTATGGTTAAAATTGAAGAGCCAAATGAGCTACTCATACTAGTACACTATGTTTGTGATGGTAGCTTTCATATTCATTACTCAAAGTACGAACTTGTGTAAGTTTGCACATCACTGAAATTGATCCTTTTGCAGCTAAAGAAAAGAAAACAAAGCATGTTTCAAGTCAGCGCCCTGTTGTAACTGCGCAAGAGAAGCAGCAATCACTTGAATTGGCTGATTCATACATCAAGAGCCATGAAATGACAGGAGAGCCAATGTTCAGCGTCACCATGCGATCTTCTCAAGTCAAACGGGTGTTCGCAGTGGTATAACTACTAGTTGATCGATATGTATTTAACTTATCTTAAGCTCGTGCTAACCAATATTAACTAATTAATGGAGAATGTTTTGTGCATATGTAGACCATCCCAAGGAGCTGGGCACTGGAGTACTTGACATGGGATGACCATGATATTGAGTTGCGAGTCCCTGGAGAGGAAAACAATTGGGTGGTCGGATGCAAGTGGTTGGGGCAAACTTGCCAGATTCAATCTAACTGGTCGAAGTTTGTGCTCGACAACAACTTGAAAGAGCATGACAACTGTGTTTTCGAACTGATCGAAATGGGGGAAACAAGAGGCAATGTGAAGTCTTGCTTGATGGTTCACATCTTTCATGCTGCTGCGTAGGTACTCTTGTTGAAGAAAGTGAGGAGGGACTATCCTAAGAACAAAGTCTAATGAATAAAACAGTAGATCAGACTATGTTGTGGAGTTATAACTCGAGTATGGTATGTGATATAGTTGTTTGTTTCAAGTTCCTAGACCATGGTAGTCACTGGTGTATTAGTTAGTTTGCTTGAACTTTAACCATGTTGAGCCTTTTGGTGGTGGTATGATAAGCCCATCTCAGTTCAGTGGCAGCGCACCTGTAATTTGAGTATGAGTTTCTTGGTTTAAGATGATTCCATCAGCCGATGGTTGATGTATGGTTGCTTATGTTAAACAAATTGATGGCGCTACTCTTAGAAAACCAGTCAGTTTGACATTTTACTCAAAAATCAAACTTGAATGAAGATGACTTCGGCCATATTATGTCGGAAGTAATGAAAATGATTTTCTGCAATTTTCTGTTTCTTAGAACAGAACTTTATAACTACAATTTAATTTAGTCTGATTAGTAGAATCAATTCGGTTAAACAAAATTCATCAGTCCTAAAGACTGGTGTCTAACACAGAAATCTCAAAACATCCAGTTTATTTAATTTAAGAGCACTTTGATTACTTTAGTTGTCTGCAATCTTAGTTAGTTGGTGCTTCATACGCTGGAAGCCTGGAACAGTACAGCAATTATTGTGCTAGTTACTTGTTTGATGCTGCTCTTTTATTGCTGAGTGCTGACATCTGGCCATGTACTAAACATGCGTGACAAGCTAATTTACTGGATAAGTATCTAACTTGAACATTTCGAACATTTATTCTCATGATCTCATCTGTGAGAGACGAAGGTACGATGTAATTTACTACGTAGTCTACCTTATTTCAGTGTGCTGGAAGAGACAAAAGAAGTTTTCATAAAGATTTTATATGGGTTCATTCGGGAAAAATTCTCCCGATTGAGCTCCCAATAATAAGGGTTGAAGGTGTCCACTCTAACACTTTAGCAACTCTCTTCCTTTACTATTTGATTTGACATAAATAGAGTATCATGATCAAAGTCAATTTCATATATTTCACTCTTATAGATCAAACAAAAAGGTTTAATGTGAGACAATATGAGTCAGAAGATTTTTTGATCTCATTCTAAAAAAAAAAAATTATTACATATTCGTCCATCTATTTACTTAACCAAGATTTACTCGCGAAATCATTTGTTTCTTTATAAAACACAAAATCATATGTCGAATATGGACCTTAATTATTCTACTTTTTCTTTGTTGAATTAATCAGAATAATGTTCTGATGGATGACTCTTGTAACTTCTAAGGAGTTTATGCTAGATGAGGAAAAAGAAGATTTATATCCTAATTGAACCAATATCCCGGGCTTTTTAGCTCATACCTTTCATACTTCATGGCCGTTGGAATAAGCTAGCATGACTGATCTTTGAAAAAAGTAAATAATAATAACACAAATGGTGAATGAGCCATTCATATATCCATCCTTAAAAAGACATTCCCCAAAAATAATCAAAGCATGAATAATAATAATCCCTTTCAGGCCAACTTGGTATCCCCTTTGTCTCATAACATGCACCCCACGTTCTCCCTTCTTCTCAAATCAAAAATAGTAAACCACCACCAAGCAACAATCTCTCCATTTCTTTGTACAACCAAAAAACTATAGACCAAAAACTAATTACCCTCGTGAAGAAATTTTGTTGTAAGGTAATCAATTAGGTGATCTCTCCGCACGCTTTCTCCTCCTCTTTCTCCCTCTCCCTCAATGTCAAAATGACACAAAAACAATCACCCTAAACAAGCCTCAATCATAAAATTGTTTTTTGTGTCATGCTATTTTTTCCTCCTAGTTGATCAACCTTGTGCAGCCTGTAGAGCTTCCAAGATAACATACATTTCCTAGACAATAAATCTTTGGAGGGGAAAGAAAAAACAGAAGAAAAAATGGTCCGCGCCTTGGAGCAAGAACAAGAAAATTACAAGGCGAGGCTACAACAATTCCGGGGCATGAATGAGGCAGACAAAAATGCCAGTGGTAGAAGGCATGCTTATTCACAAAGCATGGTCATAGAGAGCACAAGCTCGGAGGAATATGTCGAGGACACAAGGGCAACCCGAAGCCAGACGTCTAAAGCAGACGGCCCGGTGCCGAGGCAGAAGATTGGTGGCATTGGTGCATCCTTGAATAAGGAGCAAATAGCCCCTCGGTCCAGATTGAATTGTGCTGGATCATCTGAAGGTTCTCATAGAGGTTAGATGACCTAGTCATGTCTTTGTTCTCTCAATAGATATAAGTATTTTCCATCAATCATGACATGCTTGTTTGGTAAAAACATATGATTTCAGATATAGAGATGATGAAGGAGCGGTTTTCCAAATTGCTCCTAGGAGAAGACATGTCTGGTGGAGGAAAGGGTGTGTCCTCGGCCTTGGCATTGTCCAATGCCATAACCAACCTAGCAGGTAAACGATTGAACTTAAACATCTTTTTTCCTCTTAAATTTACACCGGGTGTACCCAAGAATTAGAGCTCTCGTAAAAGCATATGCAAATGGTCAATGATCAATTAATTTAATGAATGATCACAACTCCATATAATGCAGCCTCTGTCTTTGGGGAACAGAGGAAACTAGAGCCAATGGCCCCCGATAACAGAGCGAGATGGAAGAAAGAAATCGACTGGTTGCTATCTGTTACGGATCATGTTGTCGAATTCGTCCCCTCCCAACAGAAATCACCCAACGGAATGACGATGGAGGTAACTCGTCTCATCTGATCACCTCGTTTGACTTCTTTTCTGCAACATTTGCTTTAGGATGAATGTGTAATGTTTATGCTATATTTTTCCTCTTCAATCATAGATCATGACGACGAAACAAAGAACTGATCTTCAGATGAATATCCCCGCCCTCAGAAAGCTTGATGCTATGCTAATAGTAAGTTCAAAGATGATTGTCATAACACATAATTCTCCCTTCTGAATCACTAGCATGAATCATGATGGCTTTTATGATTATTGTGTTGCTTATATGTGGATTACGTAGGACTGTCTAGACAATTTCAAGGACCAAAATGAATTCTATTATGTGTCTAAAGACGCGGAGGACTCTGCAAAGGGAAGCACGAAGGATGACAAATGGTGGTTGCCTACTGTCAAAGTTCCGCAGGACGGTCTATCAGATGTAACAAAGAAATGGCTGCAGTTTCAGAAGGATTCTGTCAACCAAGTACTCAAAGCAGCCATGGCCATAAACGCTCAAGTCCTGTCAGAAATGGAGATCCCGGAGAATTACATAGAGTCATTGCCAAAGGTTTGATTCTAATACAACAGAATTATGTTAAATTTGTAACAGTTTCAGTACCTTGTTGATTTCAATACATATGCTTCATGTGTAGAATGGGAGAGCAAGCCTCGGGGATGCAATATACAAGTGCATCACAGTGGAATATTTCGACCCTGAGCAATTTCTCACAACAATGGACCTATCATCGGAGCACAAAATTCTCGATCTGAAGAACAGAATAGAGGCTTCTGTAATTATTTGGCAGCGGAAGATGACCAACAAAGATTCAAAGTCATCTCCATGGGGTTCAGGAGTTAGCTTAGAGAAGAGGGAGCTATTTGAAGAAAGGGCAGAAACTGTGTTACTCATTCTTAAACAGCGGTTCCCTGGGATCTCTCAGTCGTCACTAGACATCAGCAAGATCCAATACAACCGAGTAAGTCTATGGTTTATGAAATTGTATCTAAACCTGTGATTCATGTACTTATATGCTTGATTAGTTCAATTGCCTTAGAAATGTTCCTGAATATATTCTTTTCCATGGGACTTTTGTCATGGTTTTGTAGGATGTAGGTCATGCAGTGCTAGAAAGCTACTCAAGAATCCTAGAGAGTTTAGCTCACACAGTATTGTCCAGGATAGAAGACGTTCTCTATGCTGATTCCCTTGCACAAAATCCAGCACTCGCAAAATCATCCAAGAGGAACCCTCTAACCGATATCAGAATCACATCGACAAAGTTCCCTAATGCTGATGAAGAGATAGAGAGGCTGAACGCACAAGGAACGCCAACTTCAATGACACTCTTGGACTTCATGGGATGGACTACAGAGCAAGGTGAGCAAGATGGGAAGCCAAAGGAAGCCGCAGCAACTGAGGAACTCTTAATTAAAGACGGCGACAAAAGCAAGCTCAATAACCTTGTGATCCCTAAGAAGATTTCTTATCTCGAGAACTTAGGTGGTCTAAGGAGTCCAACAGCTCGCCATTGACAAGTCACAGGAGTACAGGTAGATTAAAAGGAGTTTAATTTGTAAGTTCAACATTGGAGGGATGAAAGGGAGAAGAGAAAGAGAGAGACACAGAAAGAACTTCAGGAGGAGCAGAAAGCTCGGAGTTAGTTGACAGATACATGCTCAAACTCACTTACAACCCTTTTTTTGAATCTTTTTGTTCCCTCTTTAACTTCCCTTGTTTTGTGAATAGGGAAGCTAACATTACAGGGTTTGAAGCACATTAGATCGAACTGCTTTCTTCATATATCCAAGTTTCTCTGTAGACTTGTAGGACACTAATTCTTTAATCGAAATATAATTTTTGAAGAACTGGCAATCTAGCATGACTCAATTTAAGCAGAAAACATCAATGAAACAGGCGGTCATTGGATATGTGGTTAAATACAATTTAATTCTTAGTATTTCAACCTCACAAATACAAGAGAAGAGCATTCTGAAATACTAATACATGTACTTACAAGATTAAACGTTACAAACAATTGGATCATAGGATGATGTCCTTAGATCTTTCCACGAGGACCAAGCTTAGGAGGTTGTTGAGGACCCTTCACGATAGGAAGAACATCAGGAGGAGCAGTGGTACTCACGTATGTTAGCAAGGAACCTCCTCCCAAAATTAAAAATTTGAGCAATAGTCCTCTCTTGGTGAATGGGGCTGCAAATGTCTCAAAGAATTTGCTCTGCGTTATCATACACCAGACATCAGAGTATTAGCACCAGTTTTATAGACCATTCCATTAAAAACCGATAAAGCAAACGGCACAATAACAGGTTTAGCAATCATCAGACAAGTTCTCAGACAAAACTTCGTTCAGTACTAATACAGCAGGGTTTTTTTTTCCTTTCTTCTAGCGAGCGTTGCATACATCAAACACAGAAGTTCTGATGAACTATTTCACACATAAAACATGAAAATGTGGTTGGAGGCTAAATCAACGATAAGTTAAAAGACTATTCTCATGTATGTGAATTGTGAAGACTCAGTTTTACGGTGTAAATTTGATCAACTTAGAAACAAACTCTCTATTTTCTTAAACACAGGTAAGGCTGCATACATACAGACCCCCAAACACCTCTATTGAATGGGATTTCACTCGGTTGTTATTGTTGTAGAAACAAACTGCTTGAAGCCTTGAACTACTATTTGTTTTAGACTTTAGTTAAAACTAGTCTTTGAACAAAGAGGGGCTTCTTACAACGTGCACCTCCACTATGCCAGACTACTTTTTAAAAAAAAAAAAATATATGTCAGAAGTCAAAGGCTAAGGTGTACTTGGCATTTTAGCAATAGAGAACCAGATGACTAAACCATTTACCGGCAAATACCCCATTAACCAACAAATGATGTACAGTAAATAACATTGTACTGCACTGGAAACATTTTGAAAATCTAGAGCCATTTACTCAAAGTGTGATACTGATTATGTAACGAAATCAAGGATAACAAAGCGAAGATAAACCTGAAGAGGGTTGTAAGGGGAAGGTGCATCTGATCCGTAGAGATCCCATTGACCAGTGGTGTTTGCAATATCTTCCAAGTCAAAGTAAAGGCTCTTCTCACCATACTTGGCAACTACTGTACCACGCCTGCATATCATTCAACTCAATCAATCATTACGCAATCATCAGTAGATAAAAAGTCCAACCATTTACTTAATTTTTAAAAGAAAACATTGAAAAATCGCGAATTCACTAATATGATTTCGGAAAATTATTTGTCATGCCTGGTCAATCATTATTTTGGACGTTACAAGTTTACAACTCTTACAAGTCCCTAAACAATTTAATGCATTAATATATCATGAACGGCACGGATTGAAGTGGTACACGATTTGGCATGCCATTGTAGTAATCATAGGAGCAATTATAACACAAAATTGACTATATGGTTTTTGAGAGTGGTTAATCATGCATCTTATAAAATGTAACGTAACGGGTCATGAAACATAACTAGCTTCAATATCATTTTAGTAAGTTTTACAAGACTTTTAATTTATAAACCGAGGGAGTACTTCATATAGTAGTGGAGGGAGTACCTTAGCCCCTTGGATTTGACACTAACGCGGCTGGACTTGGGAAACTTAGCTCCGGAGAAAGAGCTTCCAGCAAGGCCCTTGACGGTGGCGGGCTGTACAGCAGCCATGGTTGCTAGATAAGCCATTGTTTTTGCTTACTAAAAGAATCTTGCCAGTGAAATTGTGTGCGCCAAATTTGGTTACAGCATTATAGCCACATTTTGAGTTTTTGAGCAGCTGAATGAATCTAAGCTAGCCACGTGGCATTGGTTCTTAACTTGAGATCGATTTTAAAACCTCTTAGGATGTGACACGTGGACTTAACCTGGATAAGGCTATCTCACTTTGATTTGATTCTCAAGATGCTGATCGGAGTCACAGTTTTTCTCCTAATCTAGGTTACACCAGGTGTATGGTACACCTGCCTAGATGGCACTTTCTTTTAATTAAAAATAAAAAGGAAAAAAAATGAGTGGCTAAAAGTGAGTCGGTAGTTCGGAAACATTAGTCATACAAAAGATCTCATTAACCATATACTTACTAATTATTAGTTATATAAAAATACATACTAGTCATTAGTCATATAAAAGTACCTAATAGTCATCTATATTAATTTTTTTTAAAATGACGACGAGACACCTGTACACCGGATACACAGTAGACTTGCTAAACTTTTGTTTCTATGGTCATGTCATAGTCTCATTTGACGAGTAATCTTGACCCCGAGGCCCAAACAATTTAATCCAAAAGCCCAATTTGTTCACTAATCTCTGTGGCCATCTGGGTCTCAAACTTTCAATGGCTCATCAAGACATCAACCATCCGGACAAACACTCAATTGATTCCAAAATTTTTATACTAAATGCTCATGCTAAATGTCACACCGAGTGTAAACTTTGATCGAGTAATATTGCAACTAATAAAGAGGTACTAACTAATACTCCCCCATATTATATTATTTGCAACATTTGCTGGTGGTCCACATTTACAAACTTTGACCATATTCAAGAAAATGTGTATAGAGTTGTAACAAAAGATTATATAATTAGCTTTCTTACCAATTTTCTTTTTGATATGTCTAAACGAAATAAATTTCTAAAAGTAATTTATATTTGGTTAAAGTATTGCCTCAAAGAGTGTAAAAAAGCAAATGATGTGATATAGAGGGAGTATTTTTTACAAAGTGATAGGTGAAATAAGTATAATTTATTAACAAAAAGCACTCTGTGTAAGTTTTACAGCAGATGTATCCAAGAATTGAGATTAGACTTAGGTTGAGACTCGATCTTGGAAACCAAGTCCATTGTCACAAAACTTGTGGTCAGTCTTAAAAAATGGCCAAGCCATAATAAGTAGCCCACTAGCCCATATACCCCAACCTCACACACACATTTACAAAACAACCCTTCCCTCATCACAGACACTTAACTTCATCACCCATATCCAAAACCATATCCTATACACACACATCTCCTCATCTCCATTTCCATTTCCATTTCCCACCATTTCTCACTTCCTCTCACAACAATGTCTCTCACATTCACATCCCCTTTCCTCTACGGCACAACCGCATTCCCAAAACCTCAACTCCACTATCTCACCTCAACCCACAAACAACAACCCACCACAATCGTCTGCGCAGCCAAAATCACCCTGGGCAAAGTCCTAGTATCAAAGAGCGACAAAACAGTCAAGGTAGCAGTCACCCGCCTAGTTCAACACCCAAAGTACAAAGCACGTTACAAGAAGATCTCCAAAATCCAAGCTCATGACCCTGAAAACAAGTACAAGAAAGGTGACATTGTTCAGCTTGTTTCTTGCCGTCCTATTAGTAAGCAAAAAGCTCATCTTGCTGTTGACCCACCTGAGCCTCCTCAGCCTAAGCCTAAGGTTGTTGTTGTTGATGATGATGATACCCAAGTGCCGCAAGAGCTTGGTATCCCTCTTCAGTCTCAGAGTGTTGCTGCTTAGAGATGGAGTGGAGTGGAAAAAAGTGTTTGATGAAATGCATCAGTGAATGTTGGGTGGGGTTTTGTTGGGTTTGATGAGTTCGTTTGGTGTAATTCTGAAAAGGGTCTTTTGGGTTTGTGTTTGTTTTGGATGTTGTTGGTAGTTTGGTTTATGTAGATTGGTGCCTTTCTTTTGTAATGTGTATTTTGATGGAATTATTAATGCATGAATAATTGAATATGGTGTTGTAATTCTGCAATGGGTGTTAAGTATTTCATGTTAATTCTGCAGTGTTTGTTATTGTTATTTTTATTGTTTTGTAGAAATGAAAGATTGTTGGAATAGAGTTCCAATTTTGACTTTATAGTAAGGTTACATAATCTTGGTGAATTGTGCATAGGTAGAACTGAACCGAACCCGATGACTCGAAACGAATAACAAGTACTATAGCCTAAGATTTTGTCCAGAATGTCTTGGCTACCATCGCCTAGGGGGAGTTCAACGAGCCCTTATCTGATATTGAAACTTCTTACTCCCTCCGTTTCTTAAAGTTTTTCCTCTTTTCCTTAATTCTGTGTCTCTGAAGTAGTACCAGTGATCAATAGCATGAAGAAGCAGGTGCACTATATTGGCTTCCTGACAATTTTGCACACTATTTTTCAGCATTGTTTGAAGGGAACCGATACATGCATTGTAATTTCTGTGGTATGTTACTATGTTCAGCTGGCTTATTGAGACAACCTTAGGCCCTGTTCGGGATCATTGTGAGTTTTCTATTTTTGGTTTTCAAATATTTTCAACTTGGTGATAATAAGGTTATTTTTAAAAGTAAAACATTAGACCTGATACATCTACTTATGATTTTCAAAACTGACAACAGAAATTTGGAAACC
>ONZK01003663.1:0-10942 GCA_900322385.1 Pharnaceum exiguum
TTTTAAAAGTAAAACATTAGACCTGATACATCTACTTATGATTTTCAAAACTGACAACAGAAATTTGGAAACCACTTTTTTTGGTTTCCAAAAACTGGTTTTTAGTTTCGAAAAAAACTGAAAACTGGCAACTCGCAACGATCCCAAACAGCACCTTAGTTTGTAACTTTAACATTTTTGGTAATTGGCTAATTGCCCATCCTTGACCAGTTTTGGTGTGCCATATTGTGTACACTTAATCTCGACCGTACGTGATTTGTTAATGCAATTTATTAAATCACGAACAGCCCGGATTGAAGTGGTATAAAAGATGATACACCATTATGGTACACCAAAGCCCCACTAGTCCAATCCAATGATACTTGGTTTATTGTTCCTGGTTGAACTTTCAAGCTGGAAAGGTTTATGTAGCCAATGTATCTTTCATAGGCTCAACCTTTATGTGAATGCATCACCCATTGTAGTGCAACTGTGCAAGCGGTCTTCAATCCATGGGGACTCCAGCCAGTGATAAATACGTAGTATGGCCTTTTGAAATAGATCTGTTTGTTTGTGTTGGAAAGTTGCCTTATGCTGTTTCAGTTGCAGTTCAATTCCTGTTGCACTGGACAGATAGTCCGACAATCAAGCCTTAAACGCTGAGAACAAGAATAAACCCGACAGGCAAGCTTGGTAAATAGATTATATGCGTTTTCAATAGTATGATGCAGAATTGCAGATGCATTAACAATAGCTCCCTTTGTCACTACTCGATGGGTCTCTCAGTTCTTCCAGTGTACTAGTGTACTCTTCCATGTTCTAAGACATACAAAAATGAACTGCGGAGTAAACAGTTCATGAGCAAAAGAATTTAGGTGGCTTATATGCAACGAATGCCTACCACTAGATTTATACAACTACAATTGCCTTCCTATAATATAAAGTAAAAACCAGATAGATGAAACAGACTACCCATCCTCGCATTGCAAGCTAGTTTTTATACTTTTTAGTATGCCTGATATGAGTGTGCTAAAAGGCTCCATAGATTCTATGTTGAGTTTTGCTGTAGGAGAGCTATTTGCGACTACTTGTAAAGCGATTGTGAGCAATGACCCTCCTTCATTGCTATGATCTTCTTGCCTCGTACTGAGCACGAGGGGCCTTGACTCCATTCCATCAGGAAGAATTGAGAACCCAGAAGGCAGGACAGCAATACTGCTAGAGTCACATCCTGTCATGATGGACTGCATGCCAGAAATGTCGACAGGAGCATAGACCACCATGGATTCAAAGGCATTGGTGGAGCTATCTTGAAGTACCCAGATGGCCTGTTCGTTTGATTTTATCGTCTGAGAAAAAGGTGGTTTATCAGTGTAATGTTTGAAATATGGCTCTTGTGGTAGCTCCCTCAATCATGATGACCGGAAAAAGAAAGGAAAAAAAACTCACTTGGATGCTGACTGCATTTCCTCTGCCCTGCCCCTTGGCCAAGTTAGCTGTGGTTTGTACTTGGGCGCCATTAGCCATCACATCCCACTGCACATAAGAGCATATGAAATGGAGCTGAATATAGTTATAGAGTTAGGCTACAAGAAATGATGATACTGCAAATCACATTTCTATAACTCAGTGGATGAGAGCAAACCTCACGGCGGTGCACTCCGTCTCTCAAGAAATCAAAGAGTATGCTAGGAGCTACAGGGAGCCATACAGAGGAAACAGCGCACAGGATTAATCCAACAGGTTCACCAGGGTCGTTCAAGTTTTTTCGTGATGATACCCTGACATCGAGGCCAGTTCTGGTGGCAACTTTTGTCCACGAGTTGAAGCTGGATGATCCCAATGCCTTGCAGAAACTCCAAGTCATTCTCTGGGCCAACTTCAGAATGCTTTTCCTCCCAGCTAATGTAGCAACACCTATGTCCAAATAATGGTATAATAAGTTGCTTGTATGCTTTATGTTCTCTGGAAAAGAATAGTAACAGCGAACGTCAGGAAGAGTCCAAGATTAGGGATAAGATTACGGAGTTTTATACCACTGGAATCCTTCGTTGGGACATTGGTAGCCATGAAGAAAACTAGGCGTTCGCATTGGAGTTGCAAAGTTGACATCCAATGCTTTGCGCCAAACGCCAGGCCACTGTTTACTATGGTTCTGTACAAGGAGTGAACTGGCCCCTTCTGGTATACTAAATGCTCAACCCAAGTAACCTGATGAGGAGCACATATGACATTAGGATACTCAGGAGATATCTATGTACATTCATTGTCATGGACAAAGACAAAAGTAGCAGCGAGTATACCTTGCAATGGCCATTCGATTTATCCTCTATGATACAACCTGAAGGCCGCTTTCTACATTTTGCAAGTGAAGCATCTATGTTCTTTTCTAACTGATCGATGGACACATCAACAATTGCCCACTGCTCAGGAGTCAGTTGTTTGCAGCATCGAACAAAGTACACCTCTCTATTGGGAACCATGGCCGTTAGCATTTGCAGCTCGGCAAACATCTATACAGAAAATTAATACTACTATAAGCTTCCATTGACCATTATCCTTTTTGTGCAAATGGGGATTTATTCAGGTATGACAAATGTTCTTGTTTTGAGCATGAGTCTACATATTGCTTTCGTAGATAAGATTATATTATTCTACACACTCATTTACTCACATATGACATGCTAGAAAGCTTAAATAAGATTTTGAAAAATTTAACAAATAGAAAAAGTGCTGGAAGTTTTGTAGTTGTGGATTAGTCCATATTCTATCTTCGTTTTCTCGCATTTCAGAGTCCAAACTGTTTGGCTCTGCAGCATTGCACCATAATTCTCCATGTACATAGTTATTAAGTTAACTACCATCAATACTTTAATGTGAAACTAATCTTCCTACATCCGAGTTATTGATTACAAGAAGTCATGAACTGTAAAGGACTAAGGAGCTTGGACACCAACTTTGGTGGCTAAACAAAGATTAAGCATGTTGACTGTTGAGAACACAAAAGTAGTCTACAAGTGAATGACTATTTTTCTAGTTTTCTACTCTAACAAAGGGAACCTAAAGATATACTGTCATTATGCTTATAGTGGATTAGTGGACCAACATCTCATAACTAAGTCATTATCACTTCATTCCATAGTACAGTCAAATTGCTAATGATTATAGCTCAGGTAATGTAATGCTATTGATTGATTCTTACCAATTGTACTGCACCATTTATGTTGGGACCTTCACCATCATGGATGACGTCTACCATAGCTGCCTTGGAAATCAAGCATGGAAACATTTCTTTCCATTGATTCTACAGAACAGTTTTAAACATGGTCACTACAATCAGTATTAAGCCAAAGAAATTGATAATCTAAATATGTAAATCATTCAATGTAGCTATCTTTACCACATCCATGAAGCAGTGGACAAGCTTAGGAAGATCCACGAAGATGACTTTGCTTTCCCTAGAGGCCTCGATCGATTTCTTAGGCTGACTATCATCACAAATCTCAACAGAGAACTCCCTGATGTACTCATCATAGTTGAGTATTTCCCGGCCTGTTTCAATGCTCTTTACCCACAGTGGCTGACCTAAACCTGCCATCTTTTTCAGTTCTTCTATTGCCTCATCTACCATGTCCATAATCTTTGCTTTTTCTACACCAAAAACTCCAGTGTATGAATCCAGAGAACTCTTGTTCTCTTGATCATTCGCAGTTGAACAAGAGGCTGTAGGCGAGCCTGTCCTTGGTGATGCTTTCTCTGCCAATACTCTCAGTTTCTCAACCTAAAAATAAAATGAACATGAAGGAAAATTTCAATGACAACATATTAACCAGCCTACATTATGTCATATATCTGTATATTACCGGATTATCAAATACTAGAAGCAATATTTGATTACAATACACGAGTACAGGCATATATACCTCGGCTTTGAGTCTAGCATTTTCAACCCTCAATTGTTGTTCATCAGTGGAAATGGCAGTGTCCCTAGCCGTAGCATGTCCACAATTGGGACAAGATGCTTTCTGAATGGTCTCTCTCAAGTACTTGTTCTCCTCTTTAAGCTTATCCAACTCCGTTTTCAACAGGGAATTTTCATGGCGCTCTTGTATAGCCTGATTACATTATGAATGCTGAATATTCAGATACTTCTGAAATAGGTGTGTTGTTTCAACATCATGCTCACTGCACTACTAATTCTGTTTTGTTACAATTTGATGCCACAATATTCAATGAGCAATGTGATCACCTTGATCTGAGTACGACGATTTTGGAACCAGAATTTGACTTGCCTAGGATGAAGGCCAAGTTGCTTGCTAAGCTGCTGCCTTTGTTTCTCGTCTGGATGGGGTGATTCTTTAAACAACCTGCAGTAGTATCAATTGTCATAAGGAGCATGAATGTCCATTGCAATGTAGTTCTACTAGCAAGCCCAATTTTCGGTAGCATCTTCCAACATGCAGGTATTTTGAACAAGAACAATTTTTTTATGATATAATTAGCCAATTGTACATTTTGTGGTTAAGGTTATATTGTCATTATTGTTGTGCGTACATCATGACCCCGAGCATCCCCATTGAATGGGGATTTACACTCTATTGTTGTTGTTGTCCTCGCCATTATTGTTGTTTTGTTGTTGTTAAGTCAAGTGTACGAGGAGAATTGAACAAGAGGGGGGCACATTTAACGAGTTAGAATCACTTCTTGGTTATTTCGGGTCCCTTTACAAAAAAACAACCAGCACCTATCTCGCACCTTGTCCTCAAAATAGTCTTTGATACAACCTTACAACATTTCATTCAGAAGCTCCCTGACCAGATAAAGAAACACAGTACCAGAAATTAAGAGACGAAAGGTGTGGAGGTGAGCATGCTAAATGTGCAGGGGATATGTCTTTCAATTCAGACATGCGTGGAATCTGAGTGGAATGATATATCTTTTTCATGTCTAAGGAGAGTGCATAAAGCCATAAACAAAGACGAGAAAGAAACACGAGTCACAACACTCGCAAGGTATCTAGCTCGGTTCTCGAACTAAAGTTTGATCATGATTTCTTTATTTGTACTTGGGCAAATAGTAATAGACTATTCTCGTGCGAAATCATGCTTCGCACGTTGCCAAATTAGTCCATATTGTAACCATAACAAGAACAACTGCTTTAATCCCCGGTGATCTATATGGAGAGTAGAGTAATAGTTAGTGCTCTCCACCTCTTTTTGTCGTCCATTTTTCCAATTTACTGGTTAGATATATAACAAAACCAAGAATAATACTGTACTATACCAGCAATGACGACAAATAATCATTACCTCAAGCGATTAGCGACTTTACAGACGTGGCCAATCAAGCTTTTTTCTATTTTTTTTTTAAAGTAGGTAAGGATTGATCCAGCACTAAACTAATTAACCACCTTAATCACTAATCATCCTAAGCACTTTCACGATATAAATCGGGGCCAAAAGAGGCCAGTGATTCGAAGAAAATAACGAAGCTAAGGCCACCCTAAAAAAAAACCCCAACTAGCTAGTGGTTTTGAACCCAAGTTCCCTATATGGTAAACTGGAAATACTACATTAGATCAAACAAAGCTTGGTACCATCAAGGTCCATTGCGACTTCAATAACATCAAGAAAAGTTTTGCAATTTTATTTCTTATGCATTGATGGTGTAGTAGAAGTATAATGTTGGAGAAGAAGCCATATATACTCATAGGACGAGACAAATGGACAATTAATAAGATATAAAATAAAGACAATTCAATTTGAACTATCTCCAAAAATCCAAAATCTCATTGATTAGTGACTCCATCTATCATTAATTTTGTTTTTTGAGTGCACCATCTATCATTAATTCATTGTATAGGTTCCCTAATTAATGAGAGTAGGATAATGTATAACTATAAACGGCGAACTATAAATTACAATCCGGAACCCTCATGAGGAGTCATGGCTAGCTACTAGTCTACCTCGCAGGTTTAAATAGCTGATGCTACTATGACAGCAACATAATAAGGGCACAAGTCCACAATCTACACCGTGGGCTGACTGCAGCCATGGATTAACTTTGTTTATGAAGACACCGACGATCCAAAAACAAAAAATAAAGAAAAAAACAAAAGGAGTCTAGTATTTGCAATTACTAACATGAACTGACTAGTTAACCACTTAACCGTATGTATGGTCACATCACTAGATCACATATTCTTAACGTGTCTTTTGGCACTGGCACGAAGCTGAGCAAGAATATACTGTCTGAAGAAAAGCCTATCACTGGCCATGCAATGAAACCACATTTATTTTTGAGAACCGAAACCACATTAATGAATATTAGTTAAATATTTACTTTATTGTTATCTCCTTCCCTTTATCCTTTTTCTTTCTACACATTTCAAGCTTTCACAAGTCACGGGACGATAATAAAGAACAGTAAATTAAAAAAAAAGTGTTTTAATCCAACAAATAACACAACCTTTTCAATTTGTACACAGGCCCAAGTCCTCATTCCAGATGGTCCATGCAGGCTTACATTACAGTATAGAGTACATAAAAATCAAATCTATACGTCATAGTGAAATATTTTGGTTCCAAATGCACAACTCACATTCTGTTTTGGACTTTTAAAGAAGTGTGAATTCGGAGAAAGGAGCTTAATGAAGACATAAATTGTAGTCTCGCAAAGATGGTTTCAACTTTCAACCTTAAACCCATAACGTCTCTTATTTACTTTTCCGGAATCACAAATTCACAACAATAACATATTTGGCATCTTCTATATGCTTGTAGTAGTAACTACTAATAAAGTAGACACATTAACTCCTACACCTAAAAAAGGAATTCTACATCTCGGCAAGTTTGAAATGTATACCCAATCAAACTAAACTCGTGCATACAACTCTTGCTCCAAAATTCTATCTATGCCCCAAAGACTTTATGATAAATAGACGTCTCTACTCTCTACTTTTGTCTCTTAAAAATAATTGCTCTGTGTTTAAGTCTTTAAACGATTTGTAATTAATGCTAAGTATATACTTAGCCACACATTATATCTCCCGAAGATTTTTAGGGCAACCTATAACCCAACATCAGTACAACTTTTGTACCAATTCATGTACTTTTTCAATCTCGATCGTTCATGATTTTACTGCATTAACAAATCATGAAAGCGTAAAACTGAACGGATTGAGACACAATTTTGGACACTAAAGCCTCATTGGCCTAACATTACATGGGACATTAAATCACATGATGACATGATAAAAATAATTGAAGGGTCATTAATTATCTAGGCTTAATTATGCATATTAAAGTTTAGTCTTTTAGGGCACTTACGCTTCCATTTCACGAATTTGGTCAGGAGTATGACGATGATATCTTTTCCTCTTCTTCTTACCCTTTCCCTTATCATGATCACCACCACCACCATCGTCTTCATCATCATCATCCTCAGCATTGTGTAAGAATTCATCCTCTGACCTAGACCTTGCCGGTCCAGAGTTCTCACTGCTAATCTCAACCGTGTCCTCGCGCCGTGGACGTGCCACCGCGCTGCTACCCTCATCTTTCTCCTCCACGTCAGCCCCGCTCTTTGCTGCCTCAGCTTGGCCTCCCCTAAATATTCCTGCCTAGACAAAAATAAAGTAATGTAACGTTAGTCTTAACTTTGTTAGAGTACGTTACGTTACGTTACAAGATCGAGGTCAGGATGTACGCAGCCTTAGTAATAGTAAAATGACTCTAAGAGAGCAAGCTTACTAGGGAAAGGGAGAGGGTAGGGGGAGAGAAGAAGTCTTTAGGGAACTGGGAATTAGGAGGGTTATTAGACATGTCTACGCCCATTTGGGAGCTGAGGGAAGGAATTGTAGTAATGTTTATGTTGATGAAAGTTTGGAAGAAAGGATGAAGAAAAATATGTCAAATGGTTAGAGAGGACGTGCAGTTGAAAGAGAGTGAGTGGGGTCGGGTGAAGTAAAGGATATAAAAACAAAAGGAGAAATGAGTACTGTAGGAAGTGTAAGGTAATCTATTAGCTAGGAGCTGTGTTTTTAGTGCGTCATCATAATGTTCCTTTTTATCTTTATTAAATTTTTAATTTTTTGGGGTTGGGGAATAAAGAAGAAGGGATTGTGGGCTGGTAGCTAGGAGTTGACTAGTAGCTAACTGAGGGAGCAAATGAGTTGGTTGATCTTGAAGGTGAAATGCAGATGCATGAGCAGGATTCCTACTACTGTAATACTGTTTGTAGTTGTAGCTAGCCTCTAGCTATCATTACCAATCCAAATTCAACCCATTGGAGTTTCATTCTAGCTAGGCTTATGATTTTTTTCAAGGACGAAATTATATGCTTCCGTTATTTAATTAATCTCGTTATTAAATTTGTAATTTTATTGAATATACCAACAGCTTCAAATTGGTAATTTGGTATGCTGAGAAGAGTTTAAACAAATTCTATGTTATGGATCATAAAATGGTCCCGATTGAGGTAATTAAATAAATGAGAAGACAATGCATTTGTTACAAAGAGTTAGAGAATATGGAATCAATGAAAATAATTCCTACGAGTATTTCAATTAATAATGATTTTTTTTTAAAGGAAATTATGAGTTAGACAAAAGAGTTGTTCCGAAATAAATATAAAATGATCACAAAAAGAAGACAAACAAATTAGATGATGTTAGCTTTTCCAATGACTATTCGGTTTACTTAAATGAAATGCGAATTATATATTTCATGTGCCGAATAAAACAAGAATCATGCTCTAATAAAAACAAACATCAGAATAAATAATACAAACGATAGAGAACAAAAGCACCACCTCCAAAGATAAATAATTGAGCAAAGTTTAAGTGCTTAAGAAAACATTTTCCACGTGAGTTCTTCATTTATTAAATATATTGGAATTTGGATGACGTTATTTTTTGAATTTGTTCTCTCTTTTTTCCATGAAAGAATGACGGCATATATTGATAATTGTATTGGATGGAAAATTTGACAAAAATAATCCCCTATGAATTATCATTAACAATCGAGACTATTATGGATGGGTTTCAAATAAAATTAGTTTGATATTAAGGTACTGTTTGGGTAATTAGTAGATAGAAGAAGCAGATAGTAGATTGATGATTGATGTGAGAGAGAAAATGACAAAATAAGAAAATAGCAGATTCAATAGCGAATTGATGTGAGAGGGAAAAAAACCAAATATGCTAAAAAAAGAGCAGATTTGGAATTTGCCAAACAGGCCTAAGTCTCTCTTTGTTTCCTTCAATAAAATTTGAAAGGACTTACCGCTGGAGTAAAGCTGACCTGCAAGCAAGGTCAGACGGTATTCGCGGTAGGGTCAAATCGTCAATAGTGGTACTGTGGTAGTGGCATAATGCTCGTAGCATGCTTCCAATTCCTACCTCAGTTAATACCGCAAACATACAATACAGCCATACAGGGTTGCCCTCATCGTCAATTTTCTGTTCAATAAAAACAAATGGTTGTGTGTCGTCATCTCATTTATGTGGGTTGACGCCTTGACGAAGTCGAAGTAAATTAATGTATTTGCTTCCAAAGCTCTTCCGTACGTTGCAAGGGCAACCTGCAAAAGAATGACATTCCCTCGTGAACTGATCGAATTGGAGTAGTTTTAACTTAAGAATGGACTGAACTGATCGAATAAGGCTCCGTTATATAGCGGTGATTCGAAATAAGAATGAACTGAACTGAAGTGATCGAATTGGAGTAGTTTAACTTAAATTAAATAAATTGATAACCGAGAGGAATAAATTCTGATAATTAGAGACTTTGTACTTCTTTTTAAAGCCCGTTCGTACTTTTTTTTTTTTGGCAATGGCCAGTTCGTACTTGATATTGGTTATATATACACACTAAAATCATAGTTGTTGGTAAATTATTCATTTTACATATTCTGGCGGTTGGACAATTCCAAATTGACTAAATATTTGTAGTAATAAACTTATTTTTACATACTCCGTATTAAACATTAACGGTTCCCAAATTTAACAATAAAAAAATAAAGCTAATTGAAAATTTTGTGTGAAACTGAGTTATAGATGAAATATGGTCATTAATGTCATTAATGACGAATGGAGGGTCATCAATGACAACTGAAGAGTCGTTAATTAACATTAATGACCAATGGAGGGTCATTAACGCCGGATTTCCTCACCTTTTCACTAAATCCTCACTTTCCCCTTTCATTTTTATTTCTGTAAAATTTCACTACTTAAGATCGGTCTAAAAAAAGAAGTTTGGTACTCCGTATTATTTTCTTACAATACAAGTTGGTAAAACAATAACTCAACATGTGATGACAAAGCGGTAACTCTCGATTTTACGCCCAAAAAAAAAAGTTAATTGCCGGTTTGGCTAATTAGGAGTTTGTTGGGAATATTGTTCTACATTGAGTGGAGATCAGATACTTAACCTGTATAAAGGCTTAGAAAGTTATCCCTTATATTGCAAATTCGTTTTAGGATAGAATCCTTAAAGGCCCATCTGTGTGGTTAGTCTCTCACTCCGTGTGTTGCTCGACAACTACCGCAGTCCGCGTGGCCCAAGTTTAATAAAAGAATAAAAGTAATCATAATAAGAAGTTTCCTGTATATGACGCCACTCAGGAGAGGACGACTTACTGCTGAGTGCTGACTGAAGAAGGGAAAAGAATCAAGAAACCCTGCAACTTTTTAGTAGAGTGGTAGATTCTGTTGCGGGCTTTGCAGTTCGTGTTGCCTTGCTTTGCTCGTGTTATGCTTGAAACAAGCATGAAAGCTTCAATTGCATAGCCCACCAATTCTAGTTCGTCAAAGGTGATTAGACATTCAATCAAATGAGGCTTTTGTTTTCATTACTCCAAAAAAGAGTGTAGGTTTCTATTTATTTAATTTAATTTAATGTTTTTTTAACTGAGATAATTTGCTAAAAATAAAAAAATATATAGAGTAAGCCTTAATAACTAG
>ONZK01003664.1:10638-25478 GCA_900322385.1 Pharnaceum exiguum
CTTGCTAATCTGACTAATCTACTCCTAGTGCAATGAAAAAGGAAGATAAAGCAATAAAGTTCTACTTCTAGTGCAATGAAAGGTAAAGAAAGAACGTAAATGATAAATTGCTCTTTTGGCAGAATTTTTGGCTGTCTTTGAAAGAGTAACAGGGAGTTGTATTTATAGAGAACTACTCCCATGTTTTCAGTTTCCTTGGTGGTTTATCTTCCTTAATTTAAGAAGAAGTTGATGACTGTCAAATAACTTCTCCCTCCACGTCTTTTCTTTCCCCTTCTCACGTTATATTTTTCTTTTCTCTTCTTTGACTGAGCGTACAACTTTCCCCTGTATTATTCATTCAAGCCCAATCACATGTGTCGATAGGCTCAAACCATCTTATCATCGATGCTATATATTATTCTATACATTATTCTGATTTTCCAAGCACGAATACTTTTTCATCGTTTATATTTTTAGACTAAATATATCATGTCACTAAAAATATAAAAGTGGGGTTAACAGGAGTACTTATTATTGTCAGATTATTATGACAGTATTCAAGTTTATTTGCTTGTCGCACCCATTTGTTAAATCATACAATCCAAATTAAACCATTGAGAAACAACAGAGCATAAGGTTAAAGAATGAAGCTTTTTTTTTTTTTTTACATAATTATCACTTCTTCGAAGCCACTGTCAGTCTTTCACCATTCGCGGTTGGCGGCCGGGGAGGGGCTAACTGGGTAACTGCTAGCACGGCAGTGGGGAGCAGCGTCCGGGAGGGGGGATCTGGGAACTCGGCGCCGGTGGAGGGACCTACTTGAAATCGGTAAAGGGTGGTGGGGGAGGGACCTCCGTGAGTGAGGGCGGCAGAGTGGGGGAGCGGGAGCGGGGTCGGAGTGGGGCTAATTAGTTACTTGGGTGGGAGATATAGATATAATTTAAACTGATGAACTGGGTACGCAACTCCCCTGAGAGAGTGGGGAGGGGGAATGAGGGATGGGAAATGAGAAGGGAAATAGAGGAATTTTTTATAAAAATTACACCTGCATTGAGAAATAGACCCATTACGTTGAGGAGTTTAGGCTAATAAATCTTCATGAGATCGTTTTCTAACTCATTATGTATGTAATTATTTTTGGGAAAAATGTTCGGTTTTACACAAAAACTTGATTGAATTCTTTCATATATGAGTAAGGGATTAATAATGGAAAAAGTTTGATTAGTGACCCCTCATTGTTCATTAGTAACCTCGATGGCTATTACTGACCTATCTCTTATATAGGGTTTACACAAATTTTTGTGTCATTTTTGTTGCCTCGATGTTAAGTACTCCTAGAAACTACATAGGAAGTCAAGCGGAAGCCAGTAGGATTATTCCTAATACTAGTGTCACTCAAGCCCGTAGGAATTCGTTGATAATCTTTGTACTCAATATTTTTTATTGCTTTTGTAGTTTAAGGCTGTATCACCTGACTATTGTCAACCATTTAACCCTTATGTTTGTCTTTCGATCAGATTCAGATCAACTATGGCTTGCATACAAGAAGATCGTTTGAGTTCACTGCAGGATGATCTCATTGGCCATATCCTATCTTTAATGCCCACAAAATCTGTTGTTGCTACTTCTGTCTTATCAACGCGGTGGCGTAACCTCTGGACTCACCTCTCTTGTCTCTCCTTTACATTTGTGGAAGATTGGTTGGAAACTAAACATAGAATCAAACTTTTGAACTTCTTCACCGCTGTTGACTACGTTCTCAACCAGCTCACCTCTTATACTATCCGTTCCTTTAAGCTCTCTTACCATCACTCTCCTCGAGATACGCCACTCTACTCCCCTCTTCTAGAGTCTTTGGTTCGCTGAGTATGCGCCAGTCACCCGGAGACAATCAAGGTTCGCAATAAGTTCTTAAATTATTGCCGTTTGCAGGATAAGTCCCCTACTTTTGTTCTTGACTGCTCGTCACTTGTTACACTCGAAGTGGATTCTGCTGGGTTTATCTATAAGTTACCAGATAATGGCGTTGTCAATCTTCCTAATCTCAAAATACTTAGTATTTTTTTCGTTGGAGATGACTCCCATTTGATAGCCACCCTTTTTGAGTCTTGCCCTATGTTGGAAGACTTGTGTTTATTCACGAATTCATCTTCGGACAGTGCTCTTACTTTAGATTTTGATCATGCTTTGAATATTCGTATTTCCAGTCGGAGTTTAAGGCGCTTGAAAATTATTGATGACTGTAGATGTTGTCGTTACATAATTGATACACCTATGTTAGAAGAGATTATTTTGCGTTCTGATCGCTACTATAAGGCTTTCTGCTTTGTGGAAAAACCAAAAGGACTAATGAAAGCCGATATTGTCCTAGACAGCAATTTTGACAAGGTCTTGGAGTTTCTGCCTTCGATTTCCAATGTAAGATCTCTTGTTATAGGAGGCGACATTGTAAGGTCTCTGAGGTGTATGCGTGAATATGACCTTTTCCCGATATTTCATAATTTGGTTGAGCTCTCTATTATAGGCCAAGGTGGGTTGATGATTTTTTGGGAAATGTGCTCCTACCTTAGAGAACCTTGCCTTGTGCATGTATAGTTTAGATGATGAATTGGATTTTGATATACCCTCTAGTTTACTTGCTAAAGTAAAGAGGATAGAACTTGAAGGTGTTGATGGATATAAGCAACTGTACATTGTGAATCACATATTGACGGAAGCTAGTGTTCTGGAGCAGCTTATTCTTCGTCTTTGCAGAAATCATGATAGTGAAAGAAAAGAAGCTAGAGATAAAATGTATTGCGAAATATTTAGTTTTCCTCGAAGTTCGTTACATGTGAAATCGTGATATATTATCGTGATAATGCTACTGGGGTGTCAAGTAACAGCTTCAAGGGAGGAAATACCTCAGAAAAAGGTTCAGATGCTAGCAGCAAATATGCAGAGCTTCAAGAGCCACGTTGAAAGAATCATGGCAATACTGCATCAGCAGCATCCTTGTTATTTTTAACTAGATTTCTGGAATAATTTGTGACTAGTTATGTGGCACACAGATAGTCTCTTTCTTTTAGTACCTTGTTTTATTTTGTTGAATCATGTAGTTATGTCACATACTATAAATGGTTCTGTGGTGTGCTTAAGCGCCAATCTTCCTTTATTAAATGGGAGAGAATTGACATTTAAAGTAAAGTAGGGTGCTTGAACCAAATTGGTATATCAGTCCTTATGTTTCACTTCACCCATGGCCTTCTGGTTTCTCTTGCTCCACTCTATCCCATCCCCTCCCAATATCTTGAAGGGTGAAACCCCAAACCAAAGTTGTCATCCATCGCAGCCGTCCACGCCTTGATGTTAGTCCAACAGTTGGGCTCTGATATGTTAGAAATCCACAACCCGACGCCATGACCACCTACAACACTATCGCCGGGCTCATGGCTAATGGCGCATGATGTTAATGCCTCCATAATTTCTAACTCGACTCCTACTATGATGCGACTTTAAATATGAGTTGAGCACAAGAAATTGCGATGGTAACTATAAGGTATATTGCGAATAACCTTACCCTCAGGGGTATATGGTGAGTATACGGTGAAATTCCGTTTTTTTAATTTATTTTCCTCATTGTAAGTTTGACGTTGATTGTGATGTTGGTGGTCATGATGATGACAGTGAATGGCTTATATATGGAGGGAAGAGATGAAGAAGTGAAGAGGGTGTCTAGTATGGTTGAAAATTGAAGGTGAAAGAAATGAGAAATGATAAATAGAGGAGCCATGAAAAAAAGGCAAAATTAACAATTAATAATAATAATAATAATAATAATAATAATAATAATAATAACAACAACTTAATTGGCACAAAGGGGATTGAAAACTCAAAACATATTTTTTTATTGGCAAAATCAAAGGTCTACCTCAATAATCCTTTAAATAGGTTAATAATAGGTTAATTTGGCATCGAGGTACATTTAAAATACCAATTTAGCGGCAGTGTTTTTTAATATATCAATTTGACAAAGTGATATCAATTAAAATTCTAAATTGATATTTTGGGTTTTTTAATCTGTATTCTTCTATTGTAAATATCATACTACACACTAATGAGTAATGATAAAAAAAAATGTACTTGAAACATGCGCAAATTATATTTGCCTTGCATCGATCTAAAACAACACTATTTCCCTGGATGGATAAGTAATCAGAAAGGTTCACACAAAGGAAAAGGAAAATTGTCAGTAATATTACGTGAAATTAGGTATCATGTTGTTCTTTAGGTGAACAACTTTTTGGTAATCTAGTGTTTGGACTTTGGAGCGCATGCATTTCCTTCTTAGGGGAGAGTAAGAATCACAAATTGAGCATATCCCCGTTGAATTACCGATTTTTATAGGTAAACGTATCCCAAATCTTTCGAAGAAGAGAACACATTTGTGTGTTGAAATAAGACAATTCAAAAATGCATTTGAGTTTACAAATTTACAACAACAACAACAAAAAATTATCTTACAAAAACATGGCCTTGAGAAGCTCATGAACTTAAAGCCTTGACTGACACGATCATTTACGTTCTTTCAATCACTAGGAGGGCCTTCTGCTATGACTAGTAATGACAACTTCAACTATTCTAAAATGAAGCCGTATTTTGGTCTTTGTCTATCTAGCAGAAGTTTGTTTATTATTGAAGTAGTGTATGTAATCTAATAGGAAAGATCAGACATAACATCCCTTAACAGCAATGTTCCCAGTGAAACTTTAGCATTATTATGCAGGACATTCCCTTGACGAACTCGTTTCTTGGGTGTTACTTTCCGATCTCGTCTCAAAACTATGATTCGCCTAAGAATCTTGATCCAAACAGGAAACTTTTCCGGCTGTAGGTGATGAAAGTTTTCCATTTCATATACAACATCATCCATGCTTGGTCGACTGTCCGGGACTGGAGAAAGACAAAGAACAGCTATTTCTACCAAACGCCTGACCTTCCTTTCCATGAAAACGGGCATCGGAGTTCGTCCATCGTAAATTTGATCGAACTTTCGTTGCTTGATGAATGACATAGACCAATCGATTATCAATGTAGAATGCCTTGAACAATCAATAACCTTTTGGCCACTAATGATCTCCAATAACACTATTCCGAAGCTAAACACGTCAATCTTTGTGCTTAGCAAGCATGGGGCAGTATAACAAGGATCCAAGTATCCAATAGTCCCAGCAGGTCTTGTGAATGATGAGTCAGCTTGACTTGATTTGTGGTCAACTTTATTTGTATTGGTAGATAAAGTTACGGCCAACCCAAAGTCACCAAGTTTAGCATGCCAGTTTTTGTCAAACAAAACATTAGCTGACTTAACATCCCTATGAACTATCTTTGGGTTCATACTATGCAAGAATTGCAACCCCTTGGCTATCTGGAGAGCTATTTGTAAACGATTAGACCAACTCAACAACATTGGTGATGCTGTGTTGGCATGTAACAAGTCGTGAAGTGAACCATTAGGCATAAAATCCATCACTAATAGGTCACTTTTAAGGGCCACTTTCTCGGGTTGATCGTTGTCCTTGGCCACGTTATGGCGACTTGTTCCTATTATGTTCACAACATTTGGTGACTTTGGCAAGGACGAGAGGATAGATGCTTCATTTTCTAACTTAGAGTTGTCTAGGAGATTTTCTAGCCCAGCAGACCATGTCTTGATAGCTACCACACGCCCACCTTCAAAAACTCCTTTGTAGATGCACCCATGACTTCCTTTTCCCACAATTCTTGAAGGAGAAAAGTCTTCAGTTGCTTTCTTTAGCTCCTCATACTCGAATTCTTCCATCAGCACCATTGATCAGGACATATGCATCTGCGCAACTAAGCTAGTAGATCACCTAGGTATTTTTCTTGAATACAGGTATGTACAATGACTTAATTAGAGGGACAGAGCCTGAAATTTGTTTGTATGGAGCTTCATGGTTTTTTAGCAAAGTTTATTGAACATAGAACTTCAGTACAAAGAGGAGCATATAGAAAACTTTGGTGGAGGCTGATCAACAGAGAATAAAGAAGCTTTATGGTACATGAACAGCGTAAAGAATTGCTTTGGAAAAATTTAGTGTCGTGGTAAAGTAATCAGAGGAAATGGGAGGGAATAAAGGTGGATAAATGAACGGAAAGGATCATAGAAAGAAAAAGCTGAAGAGTAAAAAGAGATGTCTTTGACTCCTTGGTTCTCACTAAAGGCAGCTAGAATCTAATCTTTTCCTTCTTGAGAGACCCGTTAAAGAAAGAGCTACACAGAGAATCTGAGCAAGGCTCCTTTACCTTTTTTTCTTGTGTGTGTGAAAAGTGGAGGCAGACATGGCTACATTACTCCATGGCCCCTTCACCGGCTACACCTTCTCCCACTTTTCCTTTTTTTTCTTTCCTTTTTTGGATAGTCTTTCACATTTTTTACTACTAGTTGTGGCTTTTTCGTTTTGTTAAGTTCAAAGAAATCATCAAATGATAAGCACACACATGTATAATATGAATTCTAGATCGAATATTTCTCTAGATAATTACTTGACAATTATCATTTTTATCCGACATTAGCATTTAGAAAATTAGGGTGTATGTTTGATTCATCGCCAAAATTTTGCACATGATTCCTATATGAGACAAGGTCACTAATTATCAAAAGGAATCAGTGAAACTATAAGAGGTACAATGAGAACTGAGAAGGATGTGGGAGTACTTCTGAGAAAATGAGTTTTTGTAGAGAGTTTTTAGAAGTAGAAAAAAAAAGAAAGAGCAAAAAGAATTAGGATAAATGGAGATAATAGAATAAGAGGAAAAGTAAAACAAATTAACAGGTCACACGATTCATCAATCCCACATTAGAACTAAAACCTTCACAGCAAGATTAAACCAATGCGACATTTCATTCACTTACCGGGTCAAATGTTGTATATTTATGTCCACACATACGAGTTTGTACAACATTACTTTGTAACTGAATTACATGTATATGATGGTTGATGGACTTGCACAATGAATGAAGATCATGAGCCAAGTAGTTTCTTCCATCTTGCGTATCCCAAAATGAAGAGAAAAATCAGGAAGCAGAGAAATGTGGCACCTCCAACAATGTATTCGAACACACCGTGAGTCTCATACAATGAACAAGGTATGTTCATGCCAAAAATTCCTGCTACAAGAGTGTCAAGCGCTATGGCAAATGATGCAATTGTGAGAGTCAGCTGCAGTTGAATAAGTTCATTACGCTGGTTATCGAGTTGGATATTGACATAATCCTCTGTGTCATCAATGTACTCCCTGACCTGAACCATGAACATTTTATCTGGTGAGTAACAGTAGCATTACTTCTAGACTTCTAGTGAGTAATAGTAACATTGCTTCTATTGAGTTCTTCCCCTATCCAGGGAATGTCACAAAAGAGTACAGAACACACACAAAAGTTACAGGTTTGAGAAAAAAAAAAACTTTGGGGAAGAAAGAATTTTTTTTTTTGATTAAAATACAACATGAACTACAAGTATGCCACATTCCCACCGTTTCACTTTCAGTAGGGGAGACATCACAAGAGGATTCAGTTTTAGAAGTGCCATATTTAGTTACTGAGCAATTATGCAAAAAGAAAAATAGCATCACAAAAAGCATTATCATCAAACAAAAAAAAAAATGATGAATGACAAAGGAGAAATAAAATTTGTGAACAACCAATCCATATTTCAACTGCAGAGTCAGCAACCCAAGGGTATGGGGTTCAAGAAAGACACTAGTACTTACAGACAGTATCTTGTTCCTAGTTCCATCCAACTGCATGAAATACGCCTCCAGCAACATTTCAAGATCCTCAACGTCATCATCCCAATAGTTACTAGTAACCATACTTCCACTTTTGTAGGAACTCATTCTATGAAGATAATGTGGTGCAGGGACAATAGCATTTGAAGTAGCAGAATTCAACAAAGCTTCAGATTGTTGGTACTGGATCAACTTCCTTGTAAGATACAGATGAGCCATATCTTCATTATCATCCAGAAGATGTTCAATCTCATCTCGTACCTGAAAATTTGAGTTGAGAAGCTATCAGATGCTACTCCTCTATCAAAGACTGTCTGTAATCTCATTAGATTGCTATGGAAAGACAACTCCATAAATCATGAAATCATAGCTTAAACACTTCTAATATGTGTTTTTTTAATTAAAAAAACTAGTCAAAGTGTGACACCCAAAAGCTCCACATGATACAACACAGACATTATCAAAGTACAGACTACAGAGCCTTCATAATAATCTTGAACATCAAGATATTCCCCAGCACAAAAGGAAAAAGAAAGCAATAGAGCTGTAAAGTCAGAGGAAAAAAGGGAGACAACTGAAAAGACAAATGAAGGAGAAAATACAAGAGAACTTTACCAATGACAAACTTACTTAGGCTGACCATTGTGTTTCCATTGGGTATGTACCCCTTTCCTCAGAGCTTCTCAAAGTTGTAGCTTAAACTAAAGTGTTCATTGTCCATATCAATGCCTGGGCGTTAGATGCCAGGCATGGGTTCATACCTAGCTAATAAGTGTTCAAAATGACATAAACTTCAATGCTAATAAAGGATAACTGGAGCCAAAGAAACATCACTAAAGAGAAAGTGTTCTCCTAGTGAAGATGGAACACAGAAACATAATAGTTCCATTTAGTAACAACACCAAACCAGAAAACAGATGACAAGAAAGTGAATGCGGAGAGGGGGTGAATATATAAGTTTGAAAGTTGAACTCCATAAAGATAGTTAGGCTCATATACAAATACGACTCTACCCTCCTCAAATCATTTTTCAAACTGTACATTTTTCATGAAGAATGCCATTGGGGAGCAACATCCTTGGACCATGTCTCCCGAATAATCTCACCATTTCTGTTCTGCCCGTGTTTCACCATCTATCTTGGCTGTTAAAGACCAGCAAGGGCGAAATCAAGAGTACCGGGTTTCCAGCAGCACCACCCACATTACCTTCATAGCCACCTCAACAATTTGACAAATAACCAAATCTAATACTCTGTCCCATAACCTCCTCATTCGGTTGTCCCAAATCCTCATATCTTCTTCTCATTTCGTTTTATGGGCATTATTTGTTTCCCAATCTATGTAGTGCCGATAAGTTTATTTACAGGATATATGGGCAAGGGTGTAATCTCCTCTCAGGTTATCATCAGAAAAAAGATTACATGACCGAGATACTATCACAGAAAAGGGATCCAGCAAGCCCTCTGCAGAAGGACCTACACTTTTTAAGTTACAGGTAAGGTAGCATCAGGCAGTCAAAGACTAGTCAGAAAAAAATAGATGAAATGTCAATCAGGCACCATCAACCAGGACATTTCATTAGTTGGTAAACAGTCATATCGCACGGGAAGGGGAGTTCCATAATCAAAAATTTGGTTTCAAACATCCATGCGCACATTGTCCCATGATGGTCGGACGAAGGAAGTCCCTGAATGAGAGAGCTACACAAGAGGACGTAATCCGCATGCTAATTAAGGGGACTATACATGAAATAAGGGGCAAGGACAAGCTGCAATTGTTCAAAAACATCGGCAACCAAAAGCCAAAATGGGAAAGTAACAAGCGAGTTGGACACCAAAACCAATTAAGAAAAGCTCGACAACCAACATAATAGAGGGAAATCCACTAGTATATTCCTTCAAAACCTTATTTGGCGAAGAAAGAAAAAAAAAAAGACCATCATCATCATATTCATCAATCCCGTCACAAAACTAAACCCACAGAGCAAAATGGCCAAACATTGAAGCAATCAACCAGAAATCTGCTTTTTTTCGCCAAACAAAAAGCAGAACAGTGTACACTATAAGAAATAAAATGTTGCCAATTAGAGCATGGAAGGGTAGCACATTACCTTCTGGACTCGAGCAAGAAGGCGAGTAAGGTTACTTTTCAAACTCCTAACAAGCTCAAGATTCTTGGTGCTTACATTTCTAGCAAGTTCATCCAACACAGGGTACGCATCCTTTTCAAGCTCAGTCACATTAGAGTCCAAATACGAGCACACAACTTCCAGCGCAATTTCGAGAACCTGAAACTCAAAAGAAAGGTCCTGCTGTCCACCTTCCACAGCTTCAGAAGTATTTGCATATCGTGTCCCTGCAGACTGCATTTCTTCATCGTTAACATCCACCGATTTATCAGTTGCCACGGCACCTTTACGAGGAAGTTGTTGTCGTAGCTGATCAACAAAAGGAAGAACCTCCTGACGTAGAGGATCAAGCAAAAGAACCTCCTCAGCAGTGACAATCGCCTTAATAAACTCTAAGTTGACAACCATTGCTCTCTCTCTAGCTGTCAAAACACACGCACACAAAAAAAGTTCACTCAACTTTATTTCTCTTCACAGCCACCGTACTCACGAAAGCAAACCTTTAACATAAATTTCGCTTACAATGTAGTAAAAGCATACTATATACAATATACTCCCCTTCATTCACGTTTAATCGTCCAATTCTAAAAATAAAATACCATCAGAAGCTTACAAATAAATATGGACATCCTAAAACGGGATAGTAAACAATTAAATCTGAATGGAAGAGCGCATTCTAATTCCCTTAACTTCAACTAGGAAAATACAAGGCGTGGTTAGCTTTAAGTTCCAACGTAAAAATTTGTGTGAACGTGTTTCATATATGAGACCGGTCACTAATTATTAAAAATGGGGTCACTAATAAACATCTTTTAGTTATTAATGAACCCGTCTCATATAAGAAACGGGTCACACAACAATTTAACAACAACAACAATAATAATAGAATTGAATTGAATGGAAAGAAAAGAAAAGGTGGAAAGCAAGAAAGAGTAAGAGTAGTGAGCAGACAAACCAAGAATGGAAGAGGAGTGAGAGAAAAGAGGGCCAAGAATCCTCAAATCACGAGCAGGAATACCAACACGTTTAATAATACTACTCTTATCCCATTCAATTAGCTCTGAATTCCCACTCTTATCGAACTTCATCCATAGTCTTGCCCCGACAGCCTTCTTCTTCACGCCCTTGCTCGTCCCCGCCCCGGGCCCACCACTGCTGCTGTTATTATTATTATTATTATTATTATTATTATTATTATTATTATTATTATTATTATTGGTTGTGGGGACCACCTCGATCGATGAGGGGACCACTGGGATCTTCTTTCTCCTTCTGCTCACCGTTCGCCGTAGCGAGAACGGGTTCTTGCCCATGATTGAGATAGGCTATTGTTATTTTTATGGGTTTCGGTTGGTTGAGAGAGTGGTCTGTGTGTGTGGGGTCAGGGGGTCGTTGGTGTTCGGTTTGGCTGCCATAAACATGAACCGGTGGGTGGGTGGAGGGACGGAGGGAGGGAGGGAGAGGTTGATTGTGTTGTGTCTGGTGAATTGGTGATGTCAAGAGGGAGAGAGAGAGGGAAGAGAGGAAGTTATTCTTTGTTTACCTTTGTTGTCTTGTTAAGACTCAAGTGTCCGGTTCTCAAATTTAAAAAAAAAAACTCAAAGTGTTCCGGTTCTCAAATAAGACTAGTATCTAATTTATTTTTTTTTATCTCAAAAAAAGTTTTTTTTTTTTCAAAGGTAAGAAATGAGGGATACGCCTCCTCTCGTGAGTCGAGACGCACTCCCAGTCTATCATTTGGAAATTTTACTATCCTGGTCTCCTATACAATCGTTGGTTTACAAATATGACCATATTTAGCCATCCAATCTGCCTCGAGAGGAGACCCTCCTAGTATCCCCCATTGCTTACCTTTCAAAAAAAAAAAAGTCTAGTGTCTAAGAGGCTAACTGTCCAGCGAATGAATGTTTTGTGTTTTTTTTTCTTTTTCACCTAAAAAAAAGACGCAAAAAATTGTGTGAGACGGTCTCACACAAGCGCTAGTGTGAGACCGATTTTTTTTTTATTTTAAAATTAATTTTTTTTAGTTCATTTTTCAGTTATATAAGGTTTATTTTTCAGTTGTAAAGGGTTCATTATTGGGTTTTCATTAGGGGTTCATTATTCATTTTTATTCAGTTATACATGGTTCATTATTCAGTTGTTATAAATTTTCTAGGGGGTTCATTATTCAGTTGTACAGGGTTCATTATTCAGTTGTAGGGGCTCATTATTCAGTTGTTATACATTTTTTTTAGGGGGTTCATTATTCACTTCTACAGGATTCATTATTCAGTTGTAAAAGGTTCATTATTCAGTTGTTCAGGGTTGATTATTGGGGTTTCATTAGGGGGTTCATTAGTCATTTCTAGGAATACATTTTTCAGTTCTACAGGGTTCATTATTCAGTTATATGGGGTCATTATTCATTTGTATAGAATTAAAAAAGTGGGTGTACACAATTGCTTTTGGAGAAAAAAATATGAATGTTTGCAGCCACCACAACAACCAGTGTTGATGGGTATTGGACTATATATTGGGGTATGAAGGTATGATATACACAGCCTGGACTGTTTCCGAAATGATACGCGCAATGCCTTTATAAAACCCAGCATCTTTTAATTAACAACTAGGAGAAGTGCTTTATACATGTCGGTTCGTGCAAGTCGAGTTTGGATACTGCTGCTACGGGGTCAGATCGGGTGGACTTAGGGTTTGGGACGGCCCACCGAATTAGAAAAAATATAATAATACTATATCTAATTACTCCGTATTATTCTATTTTATATATTTTGTTTTTTTATTATTTTTTACCCAACCTAAAGTTTTACAGAGTTGGATCATCTCAGGTTTCGGATTGGAAACTTGATGCAGGAGCATTTACGAGCTTTAATTTCCTTAATTATGCCCTCAGAGGAGTTGGCATTCGCATTAGCACTCGTGTGTCTTCGGGTCTAGTTGAGCATAATTCAATGCGAATTACCTTGTTCATGCGCTTATTAGTGCATGTGCAATGGTATGCCTTAATGATGCTTTGAGCTTATGTGGCACTTGCTTCCAATCTCTCAACCATTGCAAGCTAAAAAAAAGTTGCCCAACAGTGAAAATCTCTCAAGCTGCCTGCCTTGCAAAGCAGGTTGCTTGGCTTGCTGCTTTTCTTTTTCTTTTTCTTTTTCTTTTGTACATGTGATAAGCAAACCAAATGTAGTATAATAATGAAATTTTAATATTTGGGACCCAAAAGAAGTTACTAGCTACTTGCTTCCATTGTAGATGAAACTCAAAACTTGCTAGAAAGTGGCTTTGTCTTATATGGCATGGGGAAGCAACTTTGCAAAGTAGCCTCCATTGTGCATGCCCTTAGCTTGCTTGTGTGTCGCACTACTCGCTAGGAATCAAGGACCACAACAACACGGCTGATATATAGCACATTACATTTCCATCGCAGGACCACAAGGACCTTACTGCATCTTCAGCCGTCATTGTCCATACACCTCAGCGCATCAGCCCACTTGCACCCTATACGTCAGCATGCACACATCAGCTCCTCATCTCCACCCTTAATCTCATCAGCATCTCAAGCCCCAAATTCTGACCTAAGGAGACAGTCCCTTCCCTCCTCTATATATAGTCATTTCCTTCTCATTTTTAAGTTGTGTTGTATTGATGTAGCTTTTAGCTAGTTTTATCTCCAAAAACTGTAGTTTAAGCTTGTGAGCTTAGGAACTCTTGTGAGAGTTAGGAAAATCCTTAATTATAATTAGTGAATTATAATTTAAGGTATATTAGGGAGATTAAACTAGGTGACTTGCGAGTCTTTACGGTTTATTCCTCTTAATATTTCTATCCCTTTATTATCTTGTAATTTCATTTCAGTTTCATTATATCAGAAAATTGCAACACAAAAAGAGAGGTTCTTGTTGATTAATATTGTATTATTAGTAATATTAATATTATTGTTATCTTCTATTTCAGTCACAATTACACAGAAAAACACATACAAAAGGAGAGTTATTCCGCTATTTTATTGCATTGGCGATATTGTTTGATTACTTGGGTTTTGTTGTTCATCTTCTCCACCTCAAGAACGATTCTTTCCACATCTTCCTACATCAAAACTCCTACCAATAAAAAGACAAATCTTAAAGGATTAGATTGGATCATCTCGCGCCCCGGATAGGAATCTCTTGACCAAAACCCAAAAAGAGCTAGATGGGTCTTCGGTTTTTTTTATTATTATGTTTATGAGTCTTTTGACGAGTTATTGGCTTTAAATGCCACTTCATTATCTTAACTTTTCTAAATGTACCCCTGTAAAAGCTCTGTCATTGCCACTATTATTCTTCATTTGTTCTAGAGATGCCATTAGCCTTGATGGACGACCTGAAATCACCGGTTACCTTCTTCTTCTACTTTTTTTTCAAATTCTTCAAAATAAAATGACTTTTTTTAAGTGTAAAAAAATAGAAGGACTTCCATAAAAGCATAAACAAAAATATGTGATACCATTTAGATTTACGGAAAATTGTTGGCACACCCCTTTTATATACCATAGTTTGTAAGGACACCCCTTTTATATTCAAATTTGTTGGCACACCCCTTAAAATTAAAAAGTGTTGTTTAGACACCCCAAAATTGACCATTTGACCAAAAATCAATGCGAAATTCTCGTTCTACCCCTGTTTGACAAAAAATTGACTATTTTATCAAAAATCAACCTAGAATTTTTTTTGATAAAATTCTGAATTATGGATGAATTTCGAAAACTTATTAAAGGATGAATGAAAACAATTAGGGGTGAAAGAAAAAATCGAGGAATGTGATGGGGCAGGGGAGGATTTCAGGTTGATTTTTGATAAAATGGTCAATTTGGGTCAAACATGGGTAAAATGGGAAATTCAAGTTGATTTTTAGTCAAATAGTCAATTTTGGGGTGTCTAAACAACACTTTTTGATTTTA
>ONZK01003666.1:25812-42116 GCA_900322385.1 Pharnaceum exiguum
TAAGGTTCAGGCTTTCTACAGGTTTTTCGAAATGGCGAGGAGGACTTGGAACTGATGGCAGTAGAATTAGGGTTTTTAAGGAGTTGTGATGTGTTACTATTGCAATTTCTTTTTTTTTTTATATGAAAGAATTGTATTTCTAGAAGAAGAGGACAAGCTGTCCTCATAGAGAATAGTTACCAACTTGACCAATTCATTTGCAATATACTCAAAGGTGTGTCTACAAAAGCCCCAACAAATTTCGCCATAGGGAACCAATAAAAGTAACTCGATCACAAAGTATGTCCGGAGAAGTAGTAAAGCACGCAAACGTAGAGGATGCCGTACAAGGAAAAATCCATGCAATATCTTGTTTACAATAGTCTGGTGTTCATTTCAGCCTTGGGTCAGGGTAATCTGGTTGATTTTGGGTGTTTGGGCAAATTTTAGAATAATAGATGTCAAGTACCTATTCAGAAGAAAAAAAGTGGTTGTAGGGCGATTAGTATGCTTATTGTTTGTACTTGTCTTCTTCCAACTGTATGCGTATTGGTAGCAGTTTTGGTTCTCCTTTTTTGGTGATGTTAATCACTTGTTCGGGACAAAGAAATTTGGTAATAGGGCAAGTGGTATTCTTTCACTGTTTTGGTTCTCTTTTTTGGTGATGTTAATCACTTGTTCGGGACAAAGAAATTTGGTAATAGGGCAAGTGGTATTCTTTCACTGTTTTGGTTCTCCTTTTTTGGTGATGTTATATCCGCTTGCCTTACGGAGAACTGTAGAACGGTGTCGTCTGTTTGGTTATGGATGCAGGACAGTGGTTGTGATCTTTGATTTTCTGGATATTGATACTACGATCTAGGGTCTTTTGTACTTACTACTAGGATCTTCATCTTACTACAATGGTTCTTATTTACTACTAGATTCCAGTTCCTACTGCATAGCTAGCTTTCTTCACTGTTTACTCGTAGTAATACTGAAATTGAAGAGAATGAAAGAGAATTCTCAGTAGAGGCCCTGTTAAGCTTAAGCCCTTGAAAAATACTTGGGGGAAGGATAAAAGAGCTGTGACAAAATGAGAAGCTTGGATTGCAATAATGGGTTCTTAAACTTGATGGTGCTTTGGGGGTCGAGTGATGTCTTACCAAAGAGAGACCCTCCACTTTTAAGGGTCAGTAATGGGTCTTCTGTGTTAGCTGATTTCTCCCTCTTAGATTTCATTCTCATCTATTATGTTCTTTAACAATCTAAAAGTAGAGAACGCCATCACAGCTAACCTAGTATTTCGAAGGGAACGCCTACTCTAGCAATTAACTCACATTAACATCTCAGTTGATCCTTTGTTCCTGTTATTACTGTGGTCCACTGAAGATCAAAATTGGCATCCTCATTTGAAGTATTTATGTTGCAATGTTTCAAGAACTTTGATCGTCTCATGTGTTCTTTGGACTTGTCTACCCTCTTGGTGTTTACCCTGGAGGTTTTTTGTCGTGAAACTTCTATCTTTATTAATTTTGTTTGCGCCTATATGAATTGTACTGGAAACATGAAATTGTTTGATTGTATTTGTAGTGCGAATCAATTTAATTGTTCTTGTTGGCAAAAGGCAGATCGAAACGTGCAAAAACTGTGGAGTGGACAAACAAGGATCTAATCAAAGGTTTGGAAGAGTTCATACCTATCTATGAAACACGCCCAATCAAAAACAACATGTTCGGAATGGGATTTGATCATAGCTTCGGGCTCTGGTTTATTGCACGATGGCTGAAGCCGGATCTAATGATTGAAAGTGGTGCATTTAAGGGACATTCCACATGGGTTCTGCGGCAAGCTATGCCAGACACCAGGATAATATCAGTTACCCCGCGCCATCCTGAGAAATACTTGAAGAAAGGTCCAGCGTATGTTGATCAAAATTGTACGTACTTTGCTGGAAAGGACTTCATAGATTTCGGAAGCATTGACTGGAAGAGTGTGATGAAAAAACATGGGGTTACTGATCTCAGTCGGGTTTTTATCTTTTTCGATGATCATCAGAGTGAGTTGAAAAGGTATGCTAAGTTCCCTTTTTCGTTATTGATGGTCTTGAGAACATGATAGCAAATTTGTCCTAGCCTACGTTTTGCTTCTCATGACGGACCTTTCGTTCCTCATTCTTTCACACTAATAATTGAGAATATTTGTGCTGTATTCCTGATTTACAGATTGAAGCAGGCATTGAAGGCTGGTTTTAGACATATTGTCTTTGAAGATAATTATGACACTGGAACTGGAGATCATTATTCTTTAAGACATATATGTGATCAAACTTATATCAGAGGTAGTTTTCTTGTCCTTTGATTTCCTGAGCTTCACTTCTTATGCTCTTTATTGAACTTATGAAATATGCTGCTATCTTGTTTCATGCTTACTTTGTACATTCCCAAGGTTTGTTCATAATTTTATTTATACTTGGAAAACACTGTTGGCCTTGAATTGAAGTTGACTGCATTGATTAGTACTTGTTCTGTTTTAGAAAATGGCTTAGAGAGTTAGAGACATAAAAATCGCTGGTATAAGTCATGGTAAATGATGGTGGTTTGATTCATTCAAGTAACAAATGATCTCTTTTGTGGGTTAATAGGGCTCGTGTATGTGTGTGTGGGGAAGCGTGGGTATGTATATATCATGTATGTATGCCTGCATGTGTATGTGGGTTTGTTTGTGCTTTGCTTGTTCGTTTGTGTGTATTTGGGTGTGTGTCTATTGCGAATTCCGGTTTGGTCTTTGCTAGCCCACCCTGCCCCAGTCAGTTTTGGGTTGAAGACTGTTGTTGATGGTGTTTTGGTACGTTTTGGGTAAGAAAGCCAATGTGTCTTCACAATAAGTGTATAATGAAACAGTACGGAGTATTATTGAGATCAATTTACCCTTGTTGCAGGTGGAGGCCACAGCTGTTTTAAGGACAGTGACGAAGCTCGAATAAGAGCCAGAAGAAAACAATTCTGGGAGAAAGCATTAGATATCAGTGAACTGTGTGGACCGGGTGAAGCTTGGTGGGGTGTTAGAGGGTATATGCGTGATAACTTTAATCATACCAACCAGCCAATTACTCACTCAGAGCACTTTCAGAATAGCAGGTTTGTAGAATCAATTCTGGATATTTACTGGGAGCTGCCACCAGTTGCTGGGCCATCTCTCACCCACCAAACAAGATACGATCCTGCACGCACTGTCCCTCCTATTGTTGAAGATGGCCGTTACGGTTTGTTCCAAAGGCTTGGTCTGGGTAGGCTGGAGACATCTGTGTTTAATGGCTACACACAGATGGTATATGTGCAAATATCAAATCCTGATGCTTAATATTTTGGAAATAGGTAATATCGGTTTCATAGGATGCTTGCTTGCAGCTTAGTTGGTCGTTGTGTAGGAACAGTTGCTCGTTCTGTAGGAATGGTGTTCATTCTTTTCTTTTTACCCCTTTTCTTCTTCAATTTTGTAATGATACGCTGTTCAGTGTTTTGACTGGTTAACTTTTTATCTGCAATTCTGCATAGCTATCATGTAGAATTGTAGAAATGTTCATATCCACGGATCCTTTTACTATTGGGCTCATAAGTTTCAGCAAGATTTGCTAAATCCAAAAATATTCTCAAATCTCATCATATACTTGACTATCATGATTTATTTGTTTGCATACATATTTTATGTTCCTTCCTGGCTGTGCTTGATCATGGTGCCGACCAGGCCACCACATAATGTCCCACAGGAGATGCGTACCTTCTAAGAATTATGATTTTGTGAGGCGCCTTTCTTTGTTGCTAAGGTGGCATTACGTATTTTAATCAATTGAGCTTTTCTGCCTGATGTTGGTCAAGCATAGCAATCATGGAAATTTGGGAATCTGCCTTCTTTTGTGCATTAAGTTACCTATCCAGAAAGAATACTAAACAAAACTGCGCCAGATAAATGTCTTTCAAATGTTCGGCAAGGCAAAACTTAGGGCGCCAACATCCACATGACCTACTTTGCCAGCTCTGTTTGCTTGGTTGTACACTTGTACTTGTGTTTATATGTTTGTGCAGGTGACAATTATTATTATTGTTATAATGGAAGTCAGTTAGAGGAGTTTACTTTCCTTAAAGACCGTTTCCAACCAGTTGTCAAAAAAACATAAAATAAAATAAGGTTTTCAAAGATCAAGTTTGAGCTGGAACAGGTTAAGAAAATGTCAGCATAAGGCAGTTAGCAGGATCCCTGTTTCCTGGAGGAGTGGAGACAGATGCACACACAAACTAAGCTGATAAATCAAACCGGACATGTCTACAATAATGTTATATTTATCTAGTTGTAATAGTACAATATTTTTCACAACCATAATAGATTCCACAACACACACCCTAAATTCCAAAACCTTGAAGGCTTCTAGTGTTCCACTTGATGCCTTCTTGCACCACATACTCCTAATATTTGCCATATCCTCTGGCTATCTGTTACTTCTCAACTGCACTTGGGAGCTGCAAGTATCGCATGAATAATTAGCGTTTTACAATTACGAATGATAATCCTTGAACGAAGAAGCATGATAATACTTCGTGCAAAGCTTAACACATCGTCAGTTGCTAGCATCTTCAGGATTATTGAAATTAATGGACAATAACTAAAACACTTCAGTAGAGCTAAGACAACCATGAATCATCAAAGCTGTCCCATGACGTACCTAGGCCAATTGCTTCAGATCCTTTCATGATCCGGAGTTTCCTGCAGTTCTCTTTGAACATCCTGTTACAGAAACATTTGGTTATAATTGTGGTTACAACGGTAATTGCCGTACACACTGAGTTCTTGGCAAGTTCTGGTAAAGTACGCGCACTGAATGAAAAGCAAAGTTACTCTTTCCTTCTGGGTTAAGGCGTGACAATCATGAATCTTTTAGGTATCCATCATGATTTTTTGATAATTGACTAACCACCTATTTATAGACAAGAATTGTATTTTGATCCAATCAGACAAGGTTACCTAATCATGCTCATATAGTCATAAGTGTTCACCATCTACCACCAGACATTTTCTTAGTCTAAACGTATATCTTCAGTAGCTTTCCTAGAAGCAAGATAGAAAGTACTAGTGGTGTGCGAAAATAGAAAGTCTGTAATGGTTACCATCTTATAATGACAGCCAAAGAATCTAGAGATTAGACGTTTTCCATCAGCGGGCCTAATCAAAGACCTTTTACTCTAGTGCAAAGTCTACTATGAAAGCACATGAAGGATTGGCAGCACTTACTTCCAGGGAACATCACCAACTAACATCCAATCGCCGTCCTTGTCTTCGTAAGTTAGCACAAATTCAGAGTTTTGGAGATGATCTGGTCGACGACTTTCATTCTGCCCATCGGACCTGTGACCTGGACCATAAACAATCCAGTCAATAATGGTGCGCTAGAGGTCAAGATGTCAAGTGCCAGAAATCTGAAAAGAATGTCATAATACCCTATTCCTGTACTCCAAGCACTTAACGCTTAACATATCTCTAGAAGTCAAAATGAAAAGGCTGCAGACGCAATGGAAGAATGACAGGCACATCAATGCATGAGCACTTGGAAAGAGCGGCAGTGTCTAGTGCATCTATCACATAGCCACCAAAGAAGATGTCCGACACTTTAAGCCATATATTTCAAACAATTTCTTCAAAGACTTTATAATAAATTTGCTTTATGGAAAATATCATTATTTTCATCCCAATACAGTAGTACCGGGATTGATAGTTACCCCAACCCAACGAGTTATAATCAAAGGTACAATGTTTGCACTTAATTTCTCAAATTTTGTGTCCTTCTCTTTTGCATATGAAAAGGAAACGAAATGGCAAGGGAACTCAATTCAGAGACATAATTGCGTAACCAGTTAGCTAGCACTAGCACCTGGCTAGATCCAAACCTTTTACGATACTCATAGTTTCATAAACATGCAATGAAATAGGCTTTTGCAGACTTAAGCTCTGAGATCCAAATCAAGGCGGTTATCAACAATATGCTATTCTTTCTTGTTTTTTAATAAAAAGACTCAAAACAGATGGAAATAAACCTGTTATGAAGCAGCTGAACATCTTCTCCAATGCCGAAGACATTTCCATATAGTTCCTGTAGATTTGAAGGTCAACCTTCCTCAAGTAGGGAGCACCATCCATGCTAACCTTGACATAGAGGCATGCTAACCCAGACTTCTCATCTGTTTGCTCATTGTTCTTAGCTAATGCAGAAGCCATAGTATTCTTTCGGAAAGATCGAACTGGTGGCCATCCCACGACCTGAGCTCTGTAAAACAAGATGATGACTCAATATTCTAGGGCAGAAACATTACATTTTTTTACACCACATGAACAACAAGAAGATTTTGTGACAAAAGAATAAGACTCTTTTTTTTACACAAAAGAATAAGACTTGTCAATGGTCCATTTATAAAGTTCATTTCTTTCTTCATGACAAATCAAAGGTTAATGCCTGCAGTGGAAAAACATTTCCCTACAGTTTTATATCCAACATAAACCCATAAGACATCTTAAACAACTGTATAAGCTCCATGCTTGAAAACAGGATATATTGTACTGGAAAGTTGAACATCCCAAGTCTTTATAAAGACTTCTAGTCAAGTCATTAGGATTACATTATGCAAACAGGAATGTCCTTTCACATAGTCAAACTTATGGTAGAAATATAGGGTAAAAAATCTGGTTTGAAACCGTTTCATATATGAGAAACGGTTATTAATGAAAGAAAAGGTTGATTAATGACTCATTTGCGGCCATAGTAACTTCCCAATGGTCATTAGTAACCCCGCATATTTGAAACACGTTCACCCAAAATTTTCCATTTTAATGAAGTGCTTGTTTAACCCCCCAAAAAAGTTGAAATTAGAACAGCAAATTAAAGCTAGACAAAAAAAGAAAAAATGAGAACAGCAAATTAAAGTTGAAAAAAAAGGCAAAGGAGAGTCTGAAAAGTAATTTACAGGCTTACAGAACAGACATGAAAAGCAAAGTAAACATTTCAGAAGACAAGTACAGTGACATTCTCCTAATTTATCAGACACCAACAGCCTAACAGGTAGGCTTATGCATAAATTTTCCATATGCATTTGAAGGACAAAAATAAAATACCAAGCAAGTTTAGCAGACAACAATTGCAGAAAAGGTACCATTTTTACAACTCACTTTACAATGGAAACCACACAAGACACCAAAATTCACAAAGCATAGTCACAAAGAACCATATACTAAACACAACAATAAACTAAGGAAAAGGTATAATTAAGTAATTACTTGGCAGAAGGAGCAGAAGCATGTTGCTGTTGTTGTTGTTGTTCATTAACAAGAGGCTTAGTCTCCTGAGCAACAACATGATGATTCTTAGGAGTAGAAGGAGCAGAAACTTTCCTAGGAGAGTACAAAGCACCAACACCATCTTCTGCACACAATTCAGATCTTCCACCATTTACAGACAAAACCCATTTCTTAGACCCATCAATAGTATCAGCAAACCCTCTTTTAGCACCTAAAGAACCAATCTTTGGTGACCCATTTGCTGCTTCTAGCTCAAGGTCCTTTCCAAATATAGTAACTTTCCTTTCTGATGATGACCCACAAGTACTACTACCTGGTAACCCAAGACTTAGCTCTGTCTTCAAAGGGTTTTCTTGGCTTTCCATTGTAGGTGGTGGTGAAGATAGCCCTATGTAATCATGCTCTAAAGGTCTATACATCAAAGTGGCAATGTTTCTTTTTTTAAGTTATGAAAACAGCAAGGCAGAAGAAGAAAGAGTTGGTCTTGAATAATGTGGAGATGTTTGTTAAGAAGGGAGGGAATGAGGGGAGTAAGGAGAGAGAATGGAGTGCAGCAGGCAGGTAGTGTAAGAGAGGTAGATATGGGGCTTAAAGAAGTGGATTTGATGCAGAAAAGAACCTTCCTTGGCCTTTCTGTAGCTTATTTTTTAGCTCTTGCTGTGCTCTCTTAACACTTTTTTGTCCAAAGTTGTTTTTCTTTATATAAAAATGCTTTAATTATAGCTACTTTTGCTAGAATACAGAACATGAAAATGAAAATTGTTGTTTAGGGAAAAAGGATATGATTAATGGCCCCACTCTCAGCTTAAAAATTGAAGTGTGCTTTCAGCTCTGAATTTACTTAAAGAAAAATTAATCTTTGTTGGTGGTGGAAAGCAGTTCCATATTGATTAGCGAGGTCTTTGATTTTGAGCTTTAGTGTAGGCAAAAATTCTTGTTTAGAGACTGAACATCACTGCTAGGTGAATGACACGTGTCGAGTTCAAATATAGTCAGAATAAAGTTTTGATGAAACGGACGGGCAATAAAAGAAAAAATCGTTTAAACGAGGTCTTGAGTGTAAGAGTGTAAGCAATTCCATATCGCTTAAACAAGGTCTCTGAGTAGTGAGTTCGAGGCTTGGTGTAGACAAAAATCCTCGTTGGCAGACTCATCCCTCACAGCTAGAGTACGATCCACATCGAATTCAAATATAGTATCAGAACACAGTTTCGATAAACCGGACGAGAAAATAAAATACTACAAAGATCAGAATTGAAAACCAAATTGAAGAAAAAGAGGCCTAAACTACTACAACAACAACAACAATCGAGTGTAAATCCCCATTACATGGGGGTACTCGGGTCAGGATGTACGCAACCTTACCCCTGTTTAAGAAAACAGAGAAGTTGTTTCCGAGATTGATCAATTGCTGCATTGAATTATTAACTTCCAACAACTTTACCAAAAATAAGAAGTATTAAAAGGTTTTCATATCCATTTTGCTATAATTTATAATCAACTAAAGTTGAAAGAGGCCTAAACTATCTTTGAAAAATCGCAGACTAGTAGTAGTACAGTACTGTATAGATTACTCGTAGCATTTTCTTTCTGATTTCATTTTTAAGTTTTTGCTTTACGTTTTTATTATCTTTGCTGGGGTTTGGAGTTTGGACCAGTGCCTTTTATATTCTGTGTCCACCTCCTCCAGGAGTATTTATCAGACAATTAGCACCGACAGCTTACTGCAGAATTTCCGGCACAAAACCCTTTTAATCCGTATTTTGTTCCTATTTTTATGATCTTATTCTTTCCTAATCTCAACTATCTCATTTATTTTATGTTGGTTTCATACTTATCGATACCATAACATTCACACTGTCTTTTCATCGTATGATCGTATCTATGCTTAGTCTTCCAAGGGAAGCCAATGTAAAGTACCATAACTGTTAACACAAAGTCACAAATTATGCATACTAGTACTAGTTTTGAATGGATGTGTTGGAATCGGATTTTGGTTGTCGGATTGTCACTTTGTTCAGCAAAATAATATAATCTTGTTTCAATAAAAATTCATAGCTTTTTTATCGAATAAAATTCGTAGTTGAGCAAGTTAGGGTGTATTTTGTTCATTTATACTAGTTACGGTTTGTTTTTTCAGTTTTTTTCAATTCAATGTATTTCATTTTAGTTTAGTTATAGTTATTGTTTTTCCATTTCAATTCTGTTTCACTTCAGATCCTTCATATAAATAAAGCAAGCATGATTAAGAATAGTTTTGGTGTGTTTATATTTTATTTTATTTTTGGAGAGGTTTTGGTGTGCATATGCTACTAGCTACTAGAAGAATCTTTTGAAAGTTGATTATAAGGCTTCGTATATTAGAATATAATGAACAGAAACAAAAACTTATTAACGAATCTATTCCACATTGCTTCTAACTGTTCTAAGTTCTAACTAATGTATGAAAGTGCAACTTATTAGATTCAATGATTAATAGTTAAATTGCGTTATTTCATGATTCAATTCACACAGATGGAACAGAAGTTATCCTCAGTTAAGGCTTACATTACAGCTTATCTATTACTTCACCTACTACTCGTACGTACTAAACTGATCAAGTATTGCCAATTTGCCATCCAATCCACTAGCAAAACCACTGACATCTATATAGTGCACCATGATAGCCAAAATGAACCACTATAGGTGCAGAGAAATAATCAGACTCGTGGGGTTTAATGACAGGGGAGAGCGACAGAACAAAAATTGAAGCTCCCAAATAGTACAGTACAACTTTATAGATTAGTAGAGACAAGAAATAAAATTTGTAATAGTACCAACTGGATCTGAGAGATTTGGCCCAGGAAAAAGGACATTGTTTTTTCAGTATCCAAACAACTCCCAAACGTCACTATATACAAACACGAGCATACACGCTGACACGCTTGCAAGCACTTTAGTTGATATTTGCATGGAGAACTTGAAGCCTGTATCGTTTAAAACAGAACTAGTGTTCGATAATGAAATACGAGCGATTAGAAGAGAGAGTTGCTCAAATGGTATAACATATCTTCAATCCTTAAGCTTGGGGACTTGATTTTTATCGTAGTTGATGTCTATTTTTACACTAAAAAAAATAAATAATCAAATACGAGTAATATTTAAAAGTTGAAAGAACATGCCTAATATTAGACTTGCGGTATTCAATTTTTTTAAAGATTTATAAACATGTTCTGTTTGTTTATAAGATTATGAACTAGAATTGAACTGAGTAGAAAAAGTTGAATTGAACTGAAAAACACACTAAATGTAGTCAAAATTATAACAAACAATGAACTGAACTGAATCAAAAAAATTATAACACTACGGATAAACAAAACACTTACTTACCTCATATCTTATGATAATTTCATCTGATGATAAGATAATAATGATTAACTTTACTAAACTAATTTAAACCAAATCAAACTTAACTTAATTTTACAAAATTGAATTGAAGTCTGATACAAAGAAATCATAATTATCATACAATAATAATTATATGTTGTATTAATTTCAATTAGGATTTATGTGGATAAATCAAGTTACTACGAACATTCGTCCCAACATCTTCCCAGACAACATTCGAAGCAATTTTGATTTGTTTACGCAGAATTTGGAGTTGGGAAGTGACAATGTAAATCCAAAATCCTAGAAATTTGGGATGGTCAGCGAAGAAGACGCCCGTTTTTCTGGGTTTAATTCTATGAAATTTTTAATTATTTTAGGTTGCTCCTTGGTTCGAGAACGCTGTCGTTTTGCTGTCTCCCTGGTAATAGATTCTGATTCTGATCACCAATGCTTGCATTGAGAAGAACTGATGCAGCTATGTCTTATGACAATGGATGTGAGAGATCACGTAAAGAAAGGTATATGAGTGTATATTGAGGTAACATTAGACTAACCATATATTATACGTTAGTTCTTACCAGTTTACTGTATGAAAGCTCAGTAGTACATAGATTCTCTCCTGAGTGTTACGCATCATATTTTGAGGTGTTACATGGCTTACATCTATTTGTGGTAGGATTATGTTTTGTCCACACTTGTGTCCGATTCACCCATAATGGCCAAGGCTTAGGAGATGTCATGTTAAAGCATCCTTGTTCCTGATAAAACATCTCAGTGTTGATTCTTGCTTTTGTACTGTATATGTATATGTAACCTGGGGAGGACAATCAGTGATATGAGAACATACGAATATCTAACAAGTTTGGTCATTGCCTTATTGCCTAGATACATGACACATAATTAATGTCAAGAGCCAGGTGCGATGTGGTGAAGGAAGAGCATATCTGTATATTAGAGAGTTAATTGATCGAGGACTAGGCCTTTAGTCTCACTACAATGAGGTTACATTAATTTCATTAGTGAAGTCACTTCAATCAAAAAATGTAAGAAAATTGCAAATTGAAGGTGATAATTTAATTGTAATTCGTGCTTTACAGAAACAATTTAAAATACCATGGGAAATTTCTACCTTTTTATATGATTGTTATGCTTTGTTAAGTCGATTTCAAGTTTTTCGAATTAAACATATTTACCGCGAGATCAACGGTGCAGCTGATTGGTTATCTAAAATGGGTCATACTTCTTCTTCTGGGTCGTCTTCTTTTATTAGTAATAGTGTTTTCTCAGCCATTCTTATGGCTGACAGGTTAGGGATTCATCTCGAGAGTAGAGTACCCTAACATTTCCTTACCCCGGGACAAAAAAAAAAAACGGCCAATTCATCGGAATTTCAGTTTAGGGTGTGTTTGACCGGCTAGAATGATATTAACTGAAACTGAACAGAACTAAAAAAAAACTGAAAGATGCTGAACTAAACTAAAAAAAAACTGAAGACAGTTATAATTATAACTAAAGCTGAAAGATGTTGAACTGAACTGAATTGAAAAAAATTGAACTGAAATGAACTGAAAAAAGCTGAACTGTAGTACTATCGACGAACAAAACACTGCCTTAGTTTGATATTTAACTCTTCAGTTCAATTTTATTATTTGCATTTATATTACAATTTAATTTATTTTAGTTTAGAATTTATTTTAACTAAGGCTATGTTTTGTTCGTCGGTATTAATACAGTTCAGTTTTTTCAGTTCAGTTCAGTTTTTCAGTTCAGTTCAGCGTTTTTCAGTTTTTTTCATTTATAGTTATAGTTTTTAACTACATTTAGCGTTTTTCAGATAAATTCAGTTTTTTTCAGTTTTTTTCAGTTCAGTTCAGTTTTTTTCAGTTCAGTTTCAGTTCATATACTTCCTGCCGACCAAAACACACCCTAAATCCAAATACAGTTCTTTGCTAATGCCAATTTGTTCTTTTCTTTCTCACACCAATCTTGTAATTGCTATCTGCATCTTCTATCTTCTAATTTATAATAAAAATAAAAATTACGCATACATGACCTAATTCAGTTCAGTGAAATAAGGTTCAAATTTGTACTATATGGATCAACATTGACGGTAAGATGTCATGACAACATGCGTACGTATTCTTTCATACTAGCTGAGGTAAAAAATATCAGTCTAGGCTAGAGAGGCCATGCTTGTGTACGAACACGTTGTTGGCCACGTTGAACAACACGAACTTGCAAATTTTGGTAAAAAGGTAAAAAGAACTCTAAAAGTGTCAACTGTCTTAACCATCATTTAACTGAAGAAAAACTGTCCACACTCCACACCATCATGATTATGTTACTCTTACACAAAATCGTACAGACAAAACATACATACACAACCAGGACGCAGCTAATTTCATGCAATTTCACAATTTCATGCCAATCTTGATTAGTAGTTTGACCCTCATCAGTGAAATACGTACAGAGACTAGATTTTCTTGTCTAGTGATCTCTACTACACTCTCTCACCTCAGCATTGGACAGGTTGAATCCCAAACTAACCACGCCCGTATCTACGGTAATTATGCTGTAGCTCAAAAGGTGATTGGCGTGCACCCCATCATCCAACGGCTTACAATCTCTCAGCAGAACCTACGTCCAAGATCTACTTGATATCATTGTATTTGGTCGTTGGGGGACATAACATAACGACGTTCTATTGTTGACTTGACGGACTATTAACTTTCGTAGTTACTTTTGCACCTGGTCGTCTTGTGCGCTGACGGATCTTGATCATGCCGTTTGTTATAAGTTATGACTAAACTGGTTGGTAATTCGCATATGCAAAACATCATTGACCCATGCAATTAATGGGAATGGTATAAAACCTTGAATTTATGAATTATGAATAGTATTAAAAACTTTTAACAAATTATTGTTGGGGCTTCGAATATGGAATAACTTTAGTGAGACCACATGAAGAAGCAAATTAAATACTTTGGTTTCAGTTCATTGTAGTCGTACAAGTCAAAGGCAATCATACATCGCATGGTCCTGCAACAAGCCATCATGTATAATTTCGGTAATTGAAATCAACTACCAAATTCACTTGGTTCAACTGATGTAGACTGTAGACATATTTCTGCTCGCAAGTTTATAGCAAGTACCAATGTGCAATGCGCTCATGGATGGAAAACTACAATGAGAACTCAGCTTTAATATCAGTCTGAATTAAGGTAGCTAGTGATGAATTGATTTATTGGATTTTTTTTGAAGTAAGGAATGAAAAGACAATCAAGAGGGTCTCCTCTCGAGACACACTTCTAATCGATCGCTATCCTCTTTAAGAATGATATATCTAATTCTCCAAACCATGAAGTATCCTAAATCTTGTTATTACAATTACGACTAAAATTTGTACGTCAATGGGTTGCTTTATTACCTTTCCCTAGCTATAATCGTGTTCTAAGTTTGTATGTTCCAAATTCTTAATTAGATTTTTAGAGTTAAGTTGGGAGTAGCTTCGATTGTAGATAAGATGCGTGAAATCAGATTTTGTTGATTTGGGCATGTCAGTATGAGAGGTTCAGATGCACCGGTGCGAGAGGATGGTTGTGGCATGGGTTAGAAGGAGAGGTAGACCAGAGAAGAGTTGAGAGAATGCATTAGAATGAATTTGACTACCTTATCACTCATTAACGACATGACCTTGGATAGGAGCTATTTGAGGATGGAATTAAGGTGCAAGATTGTTAGTGTATGGAATAGTGTTTGCGACTAATGATGTAATGTGTCTAGTGTGCCCCTTTTGTACATGTTGTGTCTTACTTGGTAGAGAAGTTTGTGCATGGTTAGTGTCGTCCTGCCTGCATGCTAATACCTGTGCATTATTGGTGCTTTATAGGTTCCTTACAACTTGGTAATTGTGATTATATGAGATCAAGATGAGTTTGCAAAATGAATTTTCGAAAAGTTTTTTCATACAATGGCTAAGAGGTTTTCATAAAGTAACGCATTGCAACCAAACTGAAAAGGAAAAAGAAAAAAAAAACATTTTTTTTAAAAATTTGATGAAATTTGTTAATCCAAAGTACTTGAGTTGAATCAAATAAAATTTTCCTAGATTATTTGCATCATATGAGAATAAGCATAGATGTTTGGTTCAGAAAAAAAGAGATGATTAGTTTCTTTATATAGTATAAATTATTATACCCCTTATATGTCGAGTTCGGATCCTCTAGGCCACAATTGCGTGCCACTTTTGTATGCCACTCACTCTCATTGGTCCCCATGTCATTATTTTGTATTTATTAATATTTTCACTTATTTTTAATTACCATTTGTAATTATGTTACCTAAAAACAGTAAAAGTATGTGTCAAAAAAAGGAAAAATTGTGCGCATCTCTCTCTCTCCACTACTTCTCCAACTTCACCGTTAATGGCGCACTCACTTGACAACCTCCGTCCACCGCCTCCATAGTCCATGTACTCTTCATGGGTGAAGACCCTCTAAGAGAATAAGTAGCAACAAAAAAGTGTTGTGGTACGTTGCTAGTTAAACATTCACTAGTTACCACCCCCCTTGCAAACATATTCATTGCCCTACTTCGAACTCATTGCCCAAATTATCTGGTGGTGGACTGTAGGAGGTGGCATCGGGAAGCATGCCGTCAAGGCTTAGGAGAGTTAGGACGGCCTAACCTAGCTAGATGGTTGTTCGATGAATATTTTTTTGTTGAGAAAAACGAATAATTAGTTTTGATAAAAGAAAGAAAATAGTATGCATGATAAATAATGAAATTAAAAACAATTAATGACATGAACCAATGAGAGTAAGTGGCACACAAAAGTGGCACACAGTTGTGGACTAGAGGATCCACGATAGCTATAGAAAGATTCTTCATAAACACAAACCAAATTTATTTATCACAAAAAATTGTATGAACTCGTTTTATACATGAGACTGGATATTAATGAGCCCTTAACTACTATATAATGAACCCTCGACTACTATATAATGACCCATGTTATCAAGGCTTCACACAAATTTTTCTATTTATTTATTTATTTAAGCGCATCGTTTATTAATGATATATAATTAATGTTTTTGTGATGGAAGTTAATGAGACAGTGCATATGAAGTTGAAAGAATTCTCTCCATCTTAAAACTTTAGGTGATTATAGACTATAGCAAAATGGTTGCATAACCTTCTAGTACTTCTTATTTTTAGTGAAGTTATTGGAAGTCAATACTTCAATACAGTAATGCATGGGTCAATTTCGGAAATAACCTCTCTATTTTCTTAAACATGGGTAAGGTTGCGTACATCCTGACCCCGAGCACCCCCATTGAATGAGTATTTACCCTCAAATGTTGTTGTTGTTGATGGAAGTTAATGAATGAAGAGTAACGAGACCAAACATTACAATTTGCAACTTTCAAGCATATTGTATTGTTTTTGAGAATACTAGTGTTTGGTACCCGTGCATATATGCACGGGTCTTTGGGAAGCTTGACAAGAAAAAACATTAGTATATAGAATTTTGATTTATATGGGACTGTATGTTATTTGAATTATAAATAGTTTAGTAAAAAATAATAATGGAAGTATTAGGAATATGTTAAATTGAAAATATATCGTGGCGTTGT
>ONZK01003666.1:44801-74712 GCA_900322385.1 Pharnaceum exiguum
ATTTATTCAGATCGGATTTAGCGAATATTCGCAAATTCGGGTTCTATTTACAGCCCTACCTGTGGGGATGGTGACATTGAAAAGAAAAAAGCGAATAAAAAATAAACATTCATAGTTGATGAGATTGAGATTTGCAAGCGAAATAGATGTGGAAGTGCGGACTGCGGAGGTGTGTTCGTGGGACCGGGTATTTCTTTAAAAGATTTCTCTTTTTTTTTTTTTGGTCTATTGTAGTCTATTTTGTCAAGCAGGTCAAATAAAAATGCTGGACACACTCGTTCTTTTATAGTGGTAGATGATTAGAAGCATGTAGTTCATAAAGAAAAAAACCCTCAAATGTTGCTATTTTGCTGCATTATGCTTTTGTTCAGCCCGAAATTCCGAATACATAAGTTTATCTTGCTCATTACAATTTCGGTCGTCACAAATTACGGACTGACAGGATAGCCCACATTGTGTTTAATTATATGCTTTCCGATGGGCCAAGTTAACAGTATTCGTCGATATGTCCGAGTGGTTAAGGAGACAGACTCGAAATCTGTTGGGCTTTGCCTGCGCAGGTTCGAATCCTGCTGTCGACGTTCCCTTTTATTTCCCCTCTACTAATCCATCCCCATCTTTTACGCCTTATCCCAAATCACCAACACATAAAACCCAACCCTACTCCACTCTCTCTCCTCATCCTCACCAATGGCCACAACAACAACCACCCATTTCCTCCCCTCCCTACACCCACCCACCCGAGCCCAACCCCAACCAAAACCCACCCGCACCTTCACGGTCAAGGCCGGGCCAAGAGACAACCGGCCCGCACTCTCAAGAGGTCGCGTCCTAAGCTCAGAAGCAATCCTAGCCGTCCAATCCATAAAACGAGCCCACAAAACATCAAACCAATCCGAACTTTCTAGAATCTTATCCAGGTTACTAAAATCAGACCTACTAGCTACCATACGGGAACTCCTACGACAAGGCCACTGCACCCTCGCCATGCAGGCACTTTCCACCGTCAAATCAGACCCACTTTACAAAACCACCAACCCCTCCCTCTACGCTGACATTGTACGTGCATTGCATGACAACGGTGAGAAGGAGAAGATTGATGGGTTAGTTGAGGAGATGGAGAGAGAGTGGAGTGAACGTGGGGTGGGGTTTGATTGGGAGGATAAGAGAGGGCTTAAGAGGTTTTTAAGGGCTGTGATTGGTGCTGGAAGGAAGGATGCAACTGTTAGGATTTGGAGGTTGATGAGGAAGTGTGGGTGGGGGAGTGATGGTGGTGTTGAAGTTGATGAGTATTTGGGTGAGGTTTTGAGTAGTGGGTTGAAGAAGTTTGGTGAAGTTGAGGTTGGTAATGAGGTTGATGCTGTTGTGAAAGAGTATTTGGATGCTTGTTTAGCCAATGGTGGTGGTGTTAAAGTTTAGGTTTTTGAGTTTTTTGTCTGTTTGTTTCACATTTTGTTAGTACTAGTAGTAATAAAGTTTGTTATCCATGATTGGAGTATGTAATTTTTTGTTGGCTATGGGACTATGGTTTTTATTTGTGTTGAGTTTTGTGATTTATGAGTGATACACTGTTATAGAGGTCAGAGCACACATTTATGTCCTGAATGAAGATTTTCTATTGTATAGAGGACATTTGTATAGTGATAGACTGATAATTGTAATAGTATGAGTGTATGATATTGATTGCACATTACTCCGGTACCTAGCTCGAATGCTAAAGAAGGGCATTTTTCACAATTTTTACTTGCTGTTTTCTGCTTGATCCTTCTATGTTTACGGTTTGGTTGCAAGGGGCCATCAGAAACAAATTTCAAGCATGAACTTCGAAGTCACATCGAACTTCGATCTTTCACTAGACAAAACCAAGAAGCTCAACTGTATCGAAACGAGTTTAATTGTACCAAATTGAATTTGAGCGTATCTCGGGGTAAGACTGCGTATATCAGACTCAGATTGGTACCAACCCCACTTGTCTCTGCCTTGAACGGTTGAACCTTAGTCAAGTGTGTGTGTGACATGAAATGAGAGGCAACAAGTTTAATAAAGGCCAGCCAACTAGCCAAGCCTAGGCTACGCCGGTCCAATTAGCCCAAAATAACGTTAGCGTCCCAACAAACACGAACAAACAGCTGAAAATGCAAATAAAAATCAAATCATGGAATGAATGAAATTGACTTGAGAGGTCAACAACAAATAACAACCGCCACGGTGTCCCCACATATCACTCATCTCTTCATCAATCTTCTCTGGTAAAAAGCGCGGAAATTTACTTGTACCATAAAAAAAAAAAAGAGAAAAGAAGAATCCTCATTTCCCCACTCGTCGGAGAATCAGAATCTCCTCTCCCAAAACCCAAACTTACTCCACTCTCTCTCATCCAAAATGGACAGGCACACACAAACACAAACACAAACACAAACACAAACACAAACCCCAGCTTCATCCTCCCCTTCCTCATCATCATCTGTACTTGCCAGTGAAGAAGAAGTGCCCCCTCCTCCTCCGCCTGACACGTGGATCAACACTTGCCAGACTTTACTCCCTCATTGGACTTCATTCTCCACCCTTTCTAATTCTCCCCAGGTACGGCACCACCCCTTCTCCCTCCCGAATTCACTTATCCTAATTTCTTCTCCTTCTTATTACTCGTATTATTATAATTCTTTTTCTATTGCTATTGTCATTATAATTCGTTTCCAACCTGTTACATTTATAAACCTGTTTCATAAAAATATTTGCTAATTACAGTAGTTAGGAAATTGAATTGTGCAAATTTTATGGTACGCCTAGGTTGGCTAGTTTACTACCATTATGCACCCACGGCAATTTTACTACCATTTTTTTTATTTTTAAAACACGAATGGATAGGGTGCGCCTTTTAAGAATTTGACTTAGGCTGTGTTTTGTTCGTCTGCAGTGTTTCACTTCAGTTTTTTTCCAGTTCAATTTAAGTTATCATTTTAGTTTTTTCTCTGTTGTTCAGTTTTAGTTCACGTCCTTAGAGACGAAAAAAAACACACCCTTAGCTAGGAGAAATATGATACATAGCACAAGATTGCAACTAGCTTACTTCCATTGCAAATCAATTTAAGATGTATCTGAATTATCCACCTTGCCGGCACAGATGAGAATCCCAGTTACGATATCACGAGTGAATCAAATTGATGCCGCAAGATTAGATGTTGAGATGTCAGCCATGTTGAAAGAGCAGTTAGTCAAAGTTTTTTCCTTGATGAAGGTATCTGCTGCTCCCTCACCTTTCATTTTGTTCAACAAATACTAGTTCCAGGTTGAATTCTTAACTCCATACTTCTTTACTGTGGACCTTGTTTTTGTCTATTTTGCAAATTTTTTGGGATTAGCCAGGGATTTTATTTCAATATGAAGCGGAACTAGATGCATTCCTTGAGTTTCTTATATGGCGATTCTCGATATGGGTAGACAAGCCAACACCGGGGAATGCCCTCATGAATTTGAGGTATCGGGATGAACGTATCATGGAAGTGAGAGAAAAAGGTAATGCTGATTGCTACTTTTCTTGACTTGATGTTGGTCAAAGTTTCCTAAAATTTCCTTTTCAATCAATTGGCCCATGTGTATATGGTTATTTGCTTACATGTGTGGATAAAGTGGCGGTCATGTAAAGTGTTCACTTATTTCCGAGAAAGAATCAAATATTGTGTCCATTTTGCGTCTTGTAGGTGTGTGTGGTTCAGTTATTCCATCTGTTATGAGAACTAGTGACTATTTACCTTCCTGCTTTTTGTTTCCAGCTGCAATTTTTATGTCTTTGTGTTTAGAGATGCACTAGGACAACTCGATTGAGGACCTAGTGTTTAAAAAGGAAGTATTCTTTTTTTGTATGCTCTGTATCTTGTTCCATCTTAACAGCGGCTTTTGACATGGGCTTCATTTGATTGATTACATATGGGGGCAGTTAAGGATTGTCCTCTTTCAGCTATGCAGCCATTGCAATTTACCTAGCTCGACAGACATCTTGTCCTAAGCGGCTTTTTTTCTACTGAAAAAAATAAATTCTTTCTCACTCTTTGAACTCAGTGAGAATTTTACAGTTGTTTGGCCTGTGTTTCTATGGGTATCTAAGTTACCCAGACTCGGCTAGAAGTACCCAACATGGATACGTACCCAAATGTCCAACTCAGCCATTTTCCATAACTTTTAGGCTAAAATAAAGTATCCTGTACCCAAAATCATGTCCAAGGTTCGAGTATCAGACACAGGTACTCAAGGTGAACCGAAGAGTCCGGTTAATGTAGATGGCAACTACTAGATGGTAATACTTGCTCAGTTATACGTTTATTATGTTTACAAGGAATTTGGTTATGGAGACATGGCATATGAATTCAGTAGGCAAGCTGCTTGATATTGTAGGCTAAAAACTGTGTTATGACTTATGACTTATGAGGGATACATGTAGTATTTTTGTGGCCGCCTTATCCTGAGCTAAGCCTTGTGAGGACTTTAGCCATTTATTTGGTGTATATAGTTAAAGTGCAATAGTCGAGTCTTTGATAGGATCCTCCATCCCATAGATTACATTTTGTTACCTAGTAGAGTTTTTGGCTTCCTAACCCTGAGTGGGTAGCTCAGTTGGTAAGACTTCTGAGATTTATTCCAGAGGTCCCAAGTTCGAGCCTCCTCAGGGCCACTGGAGGTTTACCGGTCGTTAACTTCAGGGCCCATGGGATTAGTTAGGCAAAGTCTAGATACCCATGTTATCTTTTAAAAAAAGAAGTTTTTGGCTTCCTTACGGGATAAACCTGGGGGAGCATTTATGGATTATTCTCTTTCAGATTCAGTGCAGGGTTTAAGCAATAGGACTACGACTTGTTCGTTGAAGCTTCTTCAATGGTTTATGAATAAAGTTTTTTTTTTCCGCAAAGAAGAAGAAGCCTGGTGAGGACTTAATTTGCTGGAAGAACTTAATGAGTGAAAAGGTTTTACTTCTGTAGTCATAATCACTATTTGACCAACAATGATTGATTTTTTGATGGCAAATGTACACTGTAGGTTTTGGGGAGGTGCGGTGGCCGGTGGGGGTGTTGGGGGGAGGGTCATGGTGGATTCAGCTCCTCATGAGCATATCTAGGAATTGGTCAGCAAGTAAGCTTATGCTTCAGTAGTATGTGGCCTTAATATAAGTAGATAAGTGGTATTCTATGTAAGTTGATTAGTAGTATTCTGCCTGTACACTATTCTAGTCAAGTTATGAGACATAATTTATGATAGAGGAAATGGGAGAAGTATGATATTCATTGCCATGTTATAAGAATGCTTTGGTCATTTTTCTACTCAACCGCTTTGAAAGGGCAAGCTCATTTTCCTATGTCTATGAGAAACATCTGTACTGGGAAGCAGCCGGTTTAAGTTGACTCCAGGAAAAATATTAGATCCTTTTTTTTTTTGGTGTGTGTTTGTGCTTCTAAGTTCTAAACTTTTTGTTGGTACTTACTACTTAGTAGGGTTAATAACCCTTGCTCCCCCTCGTCCTCCCTACCCCAACAGTTAAAACATGACAAGAGAAGTGCAAAGCAACGTAGAAAAGGGACTTGTGATGTACTGTATTTCTGGATAGTGGTAACATCTGCTTTTCTTGTTGTCTCCCTTTTTCTCTTCTGCTGGATGGGAACAATGTAAAGGTAAAGCGGAGAGGCTTATATTTTGGGTTTGCAGATGAAAATGTGTATCCATCACGGCTCTCATTCTCAATCTCCATCACTAAATGCTTGTAGCTTTAGTTTCATGAACAGAAAAGGCTCAATTGAGACATTTCATGGTTCACCTGTTTCTGTGATCTTTGTCATACACAAAAAAAAGGACTTCAGTGTGTACTAAGTAGCGATGGTATGTCCCAAAGATCGATATTGTTTATGGTCTTACAGAAACAAAGTGAAAATGGATAGTTATACGCTCTCTCTACCTGTGTCTGCCGTTGTCTGCAATTGCGTGCAAGTGTGTGTTTAAATTTTAAATATTTGCTCCTCAGTCATTTGATTGTCTGCCTTATAAGGTTATATGTGTATATATATGCCAATTGCAGTGAGAACTGGCTTGGAGGGTCCTGGACTGTCGGTATCTCAGAAGCTATGGTACTGTATTGCTACAGTGGGTGGTCAGTACATCTGGACGCGACTGCAGTCTTTTTCTGCTTTTCGTAGATGGGGAGATTCAGAGCAAGTATTACCTTATGTTCTGTCCAAATTTGTGAACTTGTGCTCTATGATTATCGTAGAGTTTCATCCATGGATGGTAGTTCTGAAACAATTGATTGACTCTGGTTTCCTTTTCTTTCAGCGGCCATTGGCACAAAGGGTGTGGCTGTTTTTGCAGCGGGTAGAGGGCTTTTACAAGGCTGCATCCTTTTGCAACCTGCTTGTATTTCTCTTAACTGGGAGGTAAGTATTGAGCCATAATTTGTGTGAAATTACGGCAGCCTTCACAAATTAATCGCTTATATCAAAACCCATGGACCATAGAGTTAATCGACTCCAACCATTGGCCACTTGTGTAATTAAATGGTGGCGGGATCGTTGGAAATAATTTCCTAGCGCTTTTGTTTGCTGTAGTTTGTGGAGATCTGTAGTGTTGCAAACAAATTGACACACTAGATGGTTTTTATCTAACATTTACTCCACGTTTTGTATCTTAAAATTAAGGAAGACGGTCACATAATTACATTAGATTTTTTTTTCCAAGTTTATTAATTCAGTTATACTCTAAAATGTTGGACCTCCTTGGCTGGGCCATTAATGAAGAAACAAATTTTTTAATATTGGTTCATGAGTTGTGAGTCTAATTGTGAAAAATCTGATGGAGGATGTTTGTATATGCTGTGATGCAGGTATAGGAGTCTGATTGAGAGATCTCTCAGAGCTAGACTTGTCTATGGAAGCCCCAATATGAATCGTGCTGTGAGCTTTGAGTACATGAATCGCCAGTTGGTGTGGAATGAGTTCTCGGTAACTTCTAGTCCTCATTGGTTTGTTTAGTTGAAGTTTTTAAAAACACAAAGCGCATAGTGCTTCTTAAGGAAAGGTGCATAGCTTAGTTCAAGTTGTTACTCTGCTACGCAGTTTTAAGGTTGTTACACCATGATAAAACCACAGGAATGTTGCCTTTAACTTGTGTTCTTGGAATTGGGATTCTGTCGGCAGCTTTTGCCTTTTGATGTTTACAGAGAACTGAGATTACACATATGTAGTGTCAAGTGTATGCTGGAAACTCGTGATTGACGTTTGCTTGGTTGGGTGTTCTGGTATCTCTATGTACGTCCAATTATGAATTTCTATTGCAATTTGTCTTTTGAAATTCTTGCATTGAAATGGGGATGGTAACGGGCCAGATTTGCAGTGCTTTTCAGTCATACACACACGCTATGAGCTGAATGCTCCTGTATGTTGTTCATTAATTTTATTCTGATATTTTAGCTATTATGCAGGAAATGCTGTTATTACTTCTTCCGCTTCTTAATTCCCCATCATTTAGAAGCTTACTTCGACCATTCTCCAAGGACAAATCATCTGACTCTACCGGGGATGAAAGTTCATGCCCTATCTGCCATGTTAATCCAAGCATTGCTTTTATTGCTTTGCCGTGTAGACACAGGTTTGGACTGCCTAGTCTCCCACTTGCCTTTTCTCTTTCCGTTTTTGGTTTGCTGGTGCAGGGTTTAATCTAGAATAAAAGCTGTTGTATACTGAACTAGTGAATGTTGGCAATTTACATCGTACACCCGGGTGTACCTAGCACCGTACACCCACCTTTGTATTTAGGTTAGTAAATATTGGGCTTTTATTTTTTGTTTATTTAAAAATTAGTCTATAGGTGTACCTAGCTCCGTACACCCGGGTGTATCATGTACGAATTCGTGAATGTTACTTATTAGGCTTCTTAGTTGTTTTGGTTGTGGATGGTGTTTGCTTGATTATAGAAATTGCTGATTTTGGTTGTGGATGGTGTTTGCTTGATTATGGAAATTACCGGTTAAGACTTAATTGGTAGCATGCTCTCTATGCTGTAGAGGAAAAATGGTACCATATTGCAAGGATTTCCCCCTTTTTTTTTTTTTTTGAAGAGATTAGGAACTTTGGGTAAACCAAGTCCAAACAATATAAAATAATTATTTTAAGAAACTACCCCAGTTTTACCATTGTTAAATGGATGTGAAATACTCTTTTACTTGATAAGTTTGCTAAATTACTTGCATGATACAATTGGGTTGCCCTTGTACGTTAAATCATCGAACTTTTTAAACTTACCAATTTCACCTTTCTTCTTTCAAAGATCCACGCTTTTTTTAAATATAAGTAGAGAGACAAATTAAGGTGAGGGAGGGTAATTTTTAATTTTGATTTAAGAGAAAGAGCTATTTCTTCATTTATTTTTCAGAAATGCGGGGTATTTTTCACCTCTTCTTTTTTTCTTAGGAGTTTTGAAGTCTTAAGATAGGATTTGACTAGGGTCAAGCTTGATGTTTTTTTTTGGCAGACAGCTGTTTATATTCAAAGCTTCTGTATCAGATCATTTGTCTAACGTGTGCTACTCAAATTTCCAATCCGAAAGGTTACAAACCATGTTCCTTGCTTTCAATGGCAATATTTAACGACATAGTATTTTACAAGAAGTGGTAAATTTGCGTAATTTCTTACCTGTGCTTTAATCTAAAAATATACTCCTTTTGTCCAGATTTAATTTTGCACCACAAATGAAACTCATATTTAAGAATAATTCGAAACTGACTAATATTCTCCTTGAAGTCTTGAACATTATAGTGGAGCCAATCCCACCGTCTCTCTCTTATCATCTCCTCCGACTAGTGCTGTTTACCTCTGTATTGTACCCTCCCCTGCCAAATTAAGTCATGTTTCAACTTCCACCTTCTTTTTTCGCTTTATCTTCTTCAAAAAACATGGAAGAGCAGCTCAAAATCCATAGAGAGAGTGGAGAGCAAGTGTGCTTTGATGATGTGCATGAAGTTGGTTTGAATGGCAGCGACGAAGCAAATGGGTGGATCTGGAAAATGGAGAGGGAATAGGGGGTGGGGGTGGGTGGAGTAGTAGTGGTGGTGATGGTGTTTGTTTCTAAGAGGTGGTGTGAATATGACAATTGATTGCTGTGGTTGGGATCTGCGGAAGTAGGAGTGGTGGTGGCGGCGGAATTGGTGCCACCACCACATCGATAGCCGTGCGGTCAGGGGCTGGTGAGATGGTGGAGGAAAGGTTCTTGAGTAGAGAGAGTGGTGCAGTGAAGGAGGGCAAAACTGTAGAGGAGGACAGAGATTGAGATATTGGTTTCATTTCAAGGGTAAAGTGGGATGTTTGGTGTATAATATCGTTAACTACTATATTCTTTGGGTGTTTAGTTTTTTTCTCAAAAGAAAATATACCAATCAGTCTAATTGGTGTCTTGCTGTTGGAAGTTTATTTTGGCATTATGCCATATGATGTAAACTGTATATCTTATATGTCAAACATAATCTTTGTTGGCAATTTTTTTGCTTGGTTGTTCCAGTATTGACAAAAAGGAAGTTTAGGCAATGTTGTGTGAACGGATTGAATATCATGATATGACTTGTGATTGAGATGGGAAGTTGGTGTTGTAGGAGATTTTTTCTTACTTGCCGTAGTTACCAGGGATTACCGTAGTGGTTAGCTGGGATAAATGCTGTTGCCAATTGAAGTAGACTTGACCTTATGGGGCCAGCGGTTAGGAGAGATGTGAGATTTTATGAAGGATGTCTGTGCTTGATTATAAGTATTGGCTAGGGTGTTTTGAGGCCCGAGTTTGCAGCAATGAAGTGCTCATTATTTAGAGCATGGAGGACTTGATGATTTAGCAGCTTGTTATCTGCCAAATATGAGTGAGGAACAAATAGAAGAATAAGCTTCATTGATTAGGGTCTCCGAAGAGCCTTAATTAAGCATGTCTTGCATGAAGTTTGTGTGGGAATGATCTGTGGCTGCTTTCTGTGCATTTGTTCTAACAATCTTCTTCTGCCTGTAAAAGCAGTACCTTAATATACTGAGAATTCTCTGTAAGCCAGCCGTTTGGGAGAGTAGTTGTGTTCTTCACTTGGGAAACAAGTAAGGTTGCTTAAAATAACAGCTGGAGGGAAATAATCTGAAGATTGTAGCTCACATGAGTGATTCTGGGAGCCTATGAGTTGTTTCTCAGTGATCTAACGGCCATAAGGCAGGTTCTGTTGCTGAATGTCCGTGGTTCTGGGACATCTCTTTTTTTTTTTTGAACATATCAATGATTACTCCATTAGAATGTGTGTAAAGGTAAAGGGAAAGCCTTTGAGTGCAAACTTGTATCCGCTTTTGACTTTGTTGACACATCACTTTGGCTTGTGTAGTTGTGTGACTCTATCCCTTTCTAACTAGACTTTGTCATCTTGTGACCTAGAAATAGATCATGGATTACCTGTTTTTTTTTTCTTCTTGTAAAAACAGTATGCTGACTTTTAGAAACTTGCAGATTTTGTTTGTGCATCACTTTCCTCCTAAACTGGTTCACTTGCCTATCCTTTGGTACTAAACTACCAAGGAAACTAACTTGTAGATTTCCTTGATGTTGATTTTGACGCGAAATTTTCCAGAATGTATGCATAGAGAAGTGTCCATCAAAATATTTTTGGCATTGGTAAAATTTTACTTCTCTGTCCTGTTTCTCATTCAAATAGCTTCTGTTCTTGCAGATACTGCTATTATTGCCTCAGAACACGGTGTTCTGCGGCTCCATCTTTCAGTTGCATCAGGTGCAGTCAGCCAGTTACAGCCATGCAACGTGTAGGTAGCACTGTAGCTGACAAGTCTCCGAGAAGGTAATATTTTCTTCTGGAAAGAAGTAGAAGGTGAAGTTAAAGGACGCACACATGCTGGAGCAAGGCAGCATGGGCTCTTCAGGTAAAGATGCAACCGGGAGGCAATTTTCTACTGATACAGTGCAAGGCATACTTTCGACCAAAAAAAAAAAAAAAAAAAGTGCAAGGCATACTGTTTCATTCTTTGGCAGCATTTTGCCTCTCATTCTTGGCGGCCTAATAAATAATTCTTCCTACAAAGATAACATTCTTGTCCTCATTCCAAGAGGCAAAGGTGACTCTTCTGTCCAATAGTCATGAATTTCTTCAATGTGGGGTCAGGGGAGCCTAGCGGAAGTGGAGGTTAGTATTTTGTCTTCACAAGCTGCCGTTTACACGACAATGCAAGAAATTATCACTTGTATTGACTCGTGTTGATTGTTTAGTACGATTTTTTGACTTGTGACCTATATTAGCCAATTAGGTCAAGGGATGAATATTGTTTTCTCTGTACTTATCTCATGTAGGCAGTACCAACGGGGTCAATGGAAAAGCTTGGATTGTTTTCCCTTTGTAATCTTAGATTAGGTAGGTGATGTTGGTGATGATTAAATCTGTCTGTTATATATCAACGAAATTACATGTCGCTTTCGTGGATATTCATGGCTGTTTCACCGTTTTCTGGCTCATTTAGATGCTTGTTGGGCCTCCTCTCATTTAATTGTAATTTGTAGTATGTAAGATCACTAAGAGTCTAAGATGAGAAGAGAGCTTTAGGTTGGGTGAAAAGGTTAATGAAGTTTTTGAATGGCAAAATTTCTAGAATAATCCCTACTTGAGCCGATTATCTAAAAACAAAAAACAAACTTTAAAAATTGTTGGGAATAATCCCTACTTGGATCCTTATAGCCCAGAATGATCCCATGAAATTTTAAAATATGTCAAAATGTAAAATAAAAACTTTGGCTATGCATATATCCATTAGAATTAATGTATTTCATAGTCAAAATTAAAATTGATGGCTTAAGTAAGGTTTAATTTATCAAAAAACTGTACAAACTTAATTAGATCGTTTCGGGCTACAAGGGTCCAAGTAGGGATTCCTAGCAATTTTTGAAGTGGAGATTATTTTGGGATAATCGGCGCAAGTATGGATTATTCCCAACAATTTCGCCTTTTTAAATTGAAATACTTCAGTTTGTTTAATATTGATAGTCTAGGGGTGTTTAATATTGATAGTCTAGGGGGGTTATTTTGTTCATCTACAATAACACTTTAAAATCTGAACTGATTTTTTTAAAGCAATATCAAGCGGAATTGATTGTCTAGTTAGTTAGTTAGTTAGTTAGTTAGGGCAAGTTTATAAGCACAATTTCTTCACAACTCATTTTTTTTTTCTATGCATACCGCATTAGGAAATAGGGTGTTTTGTTCTTCTCTAGACTAATGGCTCTCTTGTATTCACTAATGACTCTTATAGTATGACTAATGGTTAATGGCTTTCACGTTGTGACTACTGACTTTTGTAATATGACTTAATGGCTTATTTGGTGTATTTTTTTTTCTTTTACTTTGCCACATGTAGTCGGTGTACGGTACACCTAGTGTAAATAAGAGTTGGAAGTTCTATTTAGGTGCTATTGGTTGAAATCTAGACTTAGAATGTTCTTTTAAATCCGCATTTATCAGCTCACATACGAATACCCGTGTATTATATCAAGTTTGGTGGATACCCGTGTATAGGGTATGAACTCTAGTATTAATATTGTACCTTCATACAAGAACATATGTCATACCCTTGAAAAAAAAAACATATGTCATACCCTCTTGGTGTACCTTGCATCGTAATCTCTTTGTTTTCTCTCGCATTTTAGACTAATTCCTCAAAAAGAGATTAAAGGTCTAATATTTAATTACTAGTTATGAAGAGAAGAGAATGGCCTTAGTTTAGATATACCGGGTTTATGATATATTATGCTTTTGCGTTTGTTTAAGTGTTGTTTGAATAAAACTCCCTCTTTTAAACCGAAAAAAATTGAGTAGTCGACGATAGCCTGATAGGGTACATACAATTTCAAATGACTTCACCTGTATTGGTTAGTATTTCCACTGTTCTATTTTTGATTGTAACTAAGGACAAAATAGATACCAATGCCCTAATATACAACGCCAACTTTGCTTAACTTGTGCAACTTCTCTTTTGGGTACAAATTTGAGAAGGATCCGTAATTTTCCCCCTTTCCGGTTGGTCCCCAACAAAGCCATTGATCAATATAATGGAGGATGGCCTTCAAAGAACGACGATGAGGAGGAGAAAAAAAGAGGTGGATGGATCCCCTCATCAGCTTCAGAAGACAAAATACCATGGCAAGAATCTCTATCAGCTTCAAAAGAAAGATTAAAAGTTCTGATAATAATGATACTATGGTAGAATATACTACTTACTTGATAACATATATTATATTACTATTGTAGTTCTTCAAAAACATATAATAATGATGTTTTGAAAGGAATCAAAAACATATAATTACTCTGTGCGCTTCTTTTTTTTTTCGAAACTAATTAATATCCCCAGCAATTAAGAAGTCACGTAACTCATCATAGCAATATTCCACTTCGAGTTTCATATCCCAATTTTGTTTTAAAGTGTCGTTTGTATACTGTATGCAATGCAACTATATATGGGGCTAACTATACAACTATCATATACTATCGTCACACATTCTGATAAGCGGAGAAGGAAACAAGAGTCTTTGTTCATAGTCAATTAAAATACGAAAGTAAGTTGACATGGTTGAAAAAGATCAAGTGGGCGCAATCATGGATTATATCTTGATGAATGCTTTAGCATTGTCAATTTAAATCTTTATAAACATTCTTGAAAAACGAAAATCGATTTGTGTGGACATGATGCATGATTTACATGTATTTAAGTTGTTTAATGATCCCTATGAAAATTTTGTTTGAGAAACTTTATCTGGCTTCGTGTACCATTATTTGTAGACCCTTTTTCCTTGAGTTCTGGATCATGCTGCTTTACCTCAATTCCTTTTTCAATGACACTAGCTAGCTACCAGCACCACTAGCTAGCTATGGCACTATGTTCTTCCCCGTCTATCTTCCTTCTCTAGTTCCTAATAGCTAGCGGATTCAAATGGCTAATGTCCTAATTTTCTTTTTCGTTTTGTTTTTAATAGAGGAAAATATATAAATAAAACCAAACTCACCTCATCCAGCCATCCCAGCTTGAGGGAAATCACTAAATTGCATGCAATTAATGCAATGCTGAATGCTTAATGTGTATGCTGATCATCCGTTTTGTTTTACATAAAGATTCTCCTATCTATGTAATCATATCAAAGAGAGTGCTGGCGACTCGATCTGCACCTGTTCGTAACTCGTAAGACAAGAAAGTCATTTGGCATGCACCATTATTGTTTAGTACGTACTTCAATGTATAATGTGCTATACTGATGTAAAATTAGAAGCCACGATCAAGCACCTGCATGTATGATCGGCATTATATATCTTTTCTCTTCTTTTCGTTTGTATTAGTGTGACTATTATCACTCGCTCCCTTCATACTCAAAAGAGAATTCGTACATGCTATACCCGGGTGTACGGAGCTAGGTACACCCTTTAGACTAATTTTTAAATAAATAAAAAATAAAAGCTCAATATTTACTAACGTAAATACAAAGGTGGGTGTATGGTGCTAGTACAAACCCTTAACCAACAACTACTCTATACAAATCAGAGGGTCAGAGGGACATATATACTTAATATTTCATTGCAATTCCAATCCGCACAAACCAAGATAACCCATGATTTGACTTCTTACTCCCAAATGGGCTAAATCCCTCTTATTAATTCGCACTTTACAGATTGTTAGGTCATGAGCCATGACTTCACATTTTAAATGGAAACTTTATAGTTTTATTAAAGTATGATGGCCGCAGTACCTATGGGATCCTACGATAGATAGCCAACCATAGTAAGGCTTTGGCGTCACTAATGATGTGTTAGTATAGGATCGATTGTTCGTGATTTATTAAGTAATGGATTAAAAATTTAAAATATAAAACCAACATTTGAGATTGAGGTGACACTTGGATTGGTACAGCACTGTGAGACACCAAAGTTGGACCGATAACCAATTCTTATTTAAAACTCCGGACCAGCAATTGTGTCCCACGATGGTGTATCATATATATACCACTTAATTCATTAATCTCGATTGCACGTGTTTCGGTAATGCAATTTCTTTTAAATGTATTAATAAATCACGAAATGCTAGCATTAAAGTTGAATATAAGATGACACACTATTGTGAGACACCAAAGCCCCACTAAAACTCAAGTACATAGCTAGTGCAAGTATATACATACAAGTACACTCAAGCACACACTACAAACTTACGAAGGAAGATGTCCTCCAGTCACTTGATGGTCAAGTACCACAATTGATGGGTGAGATTTGCTTTTTTCAAAACCCCCCTATTGCCCTCCTACATTCCAACGAATGGGATTTGCTCCAGTGCATGTACGCACATAAGCATATACTACATACCATGCTCACAAGCTAGACACTTTGATCCTCAATGAAATCCGCACAGCTATTATGTGCTCTCTCTCATTCAAGTCCAATACAGCAGAGCCCTGTCCAATTTAACAATTCTTATCCAAGTATGACAAGATCTCTCTATTGCTAGTTACCTCTTCACTCGTCCATCCCTCAATCCTTGGCAGGCATAAAACCCTATTCACGATATTAAAAAAGAAAAATATAATACATATGTACTGTATATATCTATGGAACACATAATCAGGGTATTATCACCTTAAGTACTAGTATTTCTTATTGGTTGCACCCCACAAAAAGGGCAACTTGTAACTTTGTCTCTCATTTATATTAATGTACTGTACAACTTTTTTTAAAGGCTGGAGGAATAATTTCAATAATAATTTTAATTAAAAGAAAATTTAATATCACATCAAAGTTGTTGGATTACTTGAATTCTCTACTTTTGTTTGTTTTCACTGAATTATTGAGGGGAAAAGAGAGCAAGAGCAGACTCTAACTCTCAACAGGTGTATTATCCTTCTGTCACCCTAATTTGAGTAATTATAACAAAGCAAATCCTTGAGTTCATTAATCAATCACATACCCAGAATAATTAACTGACTAGTAGTCCCAAAAAACCACTAGTTTTTTGTCTGAAAGCTTAGGCCCTCCACCTTTTCCTGCCCCACTTCCTTTTTTCCCCATAAAGCTAAAGGAAGAATAAAAAGACTTGCTGCTAAATAGATAAACTAATGAAAAGGAGAGAGGAAGGAGTCCTAATCTCAGCCTCTCTCTCTATCTCTAGCCCCACAACCAACACCAAAACATAACCCTTCAGAAATAATTCTTGTAAAGAAGTTAGACATAAGGTTTCTTCAACTACATCTGAAAGAAAGCAACCCTCACCTGAAACAGCTTCATAACAAAGATATCTGGTGACAAAACAAGGAACACAATCAAGGAGAGTTTTATAGTATTAAGAATGAGAAGAAACTAAGAGAATGAGATCATAATATTGTTAAAGACAGTAGTGTTCTTGCTTTCTTCTTGTTTGTCTTCTTATTGAAGAGCTAATATTTTACATGTATATGTACACTTGAGAGAGAAGTTTCCTTGCTTATTTGGTTAGGAAAGGAAGGTGTAATAAATTATGATGGCAGGAAACCCTAGTTGGTGGAACATGCATAGCAGCTTAAGGTCAGCAACAGAAGCAAGTGATCATCAGGCTGTTTCTCCTAGCTTGCTCCTCTCCCAAACACACCCTTCACTTTTGCCTCAATATCTTCATCATGGTTCTTCCACTTCCTCTCCAACTTTAGGTCATGATGACCATCATGCTCAAGAAATCCCTCATTCATGGAGCCAACTTTTATTGTAATCTCCCTTTCTTCTCTTGCTCTTTGAGCTTCCTTTCTAAGTCCACTTTTAGCTTATAATGCATTTTTAATTTGATTTTGCATTTTCTTATATATGATCAGTTGCAGTGATCTCCTTGCGCTACTGACAACTTACTCCTTGATTTTAACCTATTTTTGTAAACAATTTTGGTAGGGGAGGATTGGCTAGTGAACAAGAAGAAAGATTTCCTAGTCTTTTTCAGTCAGCAAGAATACTAAGCAATAATGAGGTGGATGTGAAGCAAGAACTGAGTGGTCACCATACTAGCAATAACAATAATAGTAATGACAACATATATGGCTATCATCATCATCATCATGAAGAACAAGAAGCAGGAGCTTGTAATAATAGGTCAGCAGCAGCAGCTTGGTCTCAAGCCAACATTCCAGCTTCATCCCCTAAATCTTGTGTTACGAGCTTGAGCAATAGTAATAGTATTTTGGACTTTTCTACCAATAAAAGGTCTCTCCAAGCTGAGAGCCATCAACATGGAGACCACTCGAATTCCGAGGTATTTTCAAAAGCCTTCATTCTAACTCCTGTTTAAGTCGTTTCACCTGCCTAGTTAATTAGGCTGTTTATCTTGACCTCTGTTGATTACAATTTCGAGAACTACTTTAGACAAATGTGTTTAGTAGTGTTATAAGTATAAACGGATAGTACGTATTATATACCCATATGAATATGAATTTGATTCGTTGAAATTGTTTTCAGTGTAATAGTACTGCTACAGGAGGTATACCTAAGAAGCCTAGAGTCCAACCCTCTTCAAATCCCCCTCTTAAGGTAATCAACTTCTTCCTCTCGGTTTACTAGGCTAGTAAAAGGAGATACAGTAAGATAACAAGCTGTTTGTGAAATGAAAATGATATATAGAATGATTAATAGTATTTCGACATGTACAACCCTAAGACCAAAGCTTGCTCTCTTTGATTTATTTGCATGTAATTCTTGATGTACTTTGGTTCACTTCAAAGTTCAAATTAAACTAACTCCTTCCCGGGATTTATCTTAGTGTAGCTCAACTTTGTGACAAAACAAATGAGACTAATCATAATTTGGCATATAATGATCTTTGTTTGTGTGGCTGTTGATCTCGTTCTGTATGTTCGCTTAGTTTATCGAATTCTTCTTCTTCCTTTACTTAATTTTTTTGTGAGAGTTTGTTGAACTTAGTACAAGTTCAACTAAGTTTGTTGTTTAACCATGTTTTATAGGTAAGGAAGGAAAAGCTGGGAGATAGAATAACAGCCCTTCATCAACTTGTGTCTCCATTTGGAAAGGTAAAAGACCTAAAGCCTTCAATTAAGCACGATCAAGGCTAAACTTCTTCCTTAGTATTACAGTCCATAAGCAGTGCTCATTGAGCAGTGCTTCCAATTATTTTTTAGTTTATACTATACAGTTTATGATGCATAAAAGAGGAACTGAAAAAGAGACCTGGGTTGTGGTGTGGTTTTATCTCTTTTTGCAGACTGACACAGCCTCAGTCTTGCTAGAAGCAATTGGGTATATCAGATTCCTTCAGGGTCAAATCGAGGTGATGTTTAATATCTCTTTGTACTACACTCTCTCACATATACACAGTTCTGTATGACTGCACTGTATGCATGTGTGTATGTAAAAATCAGTGAAGCATGCAGTACAAAGAGTACTTTAAAATGACCCACATTCAGCTATAGTCATGCTGTTCTAAACATTCTCTTGTCATTGTTGTCACGAAAGGTTTATTTCTAGGTTTCTATTTTAATTTTTACCGTTGTCTATGATTCTTCAGGCCCTTAGCTCCCCATATTTGGGAAATAATAATGCATCTGCCAAGAACCTTCAATCTGTAAGTACAACAAAGTTTCCATTATTTCCTCAATGTTCCTCACTTAAACAATTCCTCATATATATTTTTGTTTCATGCGTCTTTAGATGAGCATTTCTCAGATTAAGTTACACATACAATCACCAACATTAATTTATACAAGGACACGACTGGCCATTATATATTATATAAAATTATCAACAATATAATTCTGATTCTGATGAGAAAGTACTTGACTACTTGTACAAGTTCTCTTCAATACCAGTGATTAACAAATGCCTTGAAATTAATTGTATTCTAGAAGGTACAACGAACATATGCACGTACAATAATTGAAACTAATCTTCCACATCCTTTAGGTTCTTTCTTTTCTCATTGAGATACAAACAAGTATCTTACTTGGCTACTACTATGTTAGAGACATCAGACATGCTTAGCTTAAAGAAACGAAATAGTAGAAAATGGAGCCAAATCAATTGATATGTCACATTTGACGGTGTGATCTGAAGTTACATTTGATTTTCTTGTCTTCTCTTTTTTCTGAGACTATTGTTTTCACTGTTAAGCAGGTTCATGGAGAAAGGAATTCTTTATTCCCCGATCATCCTGGACAGGTATGTTTCATAGCCCGTACCCAAAGATAACATATACTAGTAGATCAGCATGTTTATAAACAAGATTGATCGAGTCTTTGTTTTCTCGAAAGGCATCTTTGTGTAGAAACTATTCTATTAGGAAAGTTATACTAAAAGAACAATGCCCTCAGCTTTTTAGAGGGAACTTTTGAATTAGACAAGTAATCAGTGGAGAGACATCTTTTGCCTAAATTTTAATTTGGAATCAAACTAAAGGGTTAAAAACTTCAGTTAAAACTTCACTGATATGCTTATTTCTTTTCCCCACCCTTGATCTAGCTTTTGAACGATTCCTGCATGAAAAGAAGAGGAGCTGCTAATAACCAAGAGGTACTGTGATTTTGTAATCTCACTCTCTCTTAATTCCCTTTCTAGGGACATTTTCACATTTGAACTAGCACGAATTACAAATCATTGACATAATGATTATCCTTAGTTGCCATCATCATTAGGGCAATATACGCAATAACTTTAACTAATCTTCCACACTATCATTAGTGTCTTTGATCAATTGAGAAATAATTGACGTCCCTTTTAAGACATTTTAGTCCTCCACTACTCATGATCATTTCTTACTAATCCCAAATACACTAGTTAAGTACTTGGAAAGTTAATATAAAGTCTAATTGAGATCATCGTAAACAAGCACTGAGCATGACGTACTCAAATATGCTATGGAGTAATATCAAACAATATCGTGTAGTATTTGCTTTATACTCTCAAGAACCTCCATTGCCTGTACCGCAGATGATCACTTATTTATTCATGTTATATATTTACTGCTTTGCTTTTTGATGCTAATTGAAACTCATCAAGCTAAGGATGTGTTTTGTTCGTCCGTAGTGCTACGGTTTAGTTTTCTCAATTCAGTTCAGAGTTAGTTATGATTATAATTGCCTTAAGTTTTTTCCAGTTCAGTTTTTTTGGTTTCGGTTCATATTCTTTCAGCCGATCAAAACACACTCGTTAAAGTAAACATAAATTTTTTTAAGCTGAAAAACCTTGACTTGAATTTTTTTGTTTTCTTGATATATTAGAGAATTTGGCATTGATTTCCTCGTCATGTTAATTATTGTTAGGACAATAAGGATGCAACAAGGGACTTGAAAAGTAGAGGTTTGTGCTTGGTTCCTGTATCTTGTACCCAACTCGTCGGAAATGACATTGGAGCTGACTATTGGGCACCATCATTTGGTGGAGGATTTTGACCAACTGAAAATTTCCGTCACCAATATATATAAAAATGTATACCCCATGCCAATAGCACATGCTTTGATTTCTTTAAGTATTAGTTTGTGTAGTAGTGGTATAACATCATGAGCACTCACTCTGCCTGAGTCTTGGAAGGTTGATTGCTCTTGATGCTATGCTTTTTCTTCCTATATGATTCAAAGTTCAATGCTTGTATCATATCATCTTTTGATGTTGTGGAATATAATACCTTCAGTGGAAGATGATTACATACAACTTTTTCTCATCCTAATTCCCACAACATTTTTGTGGTCAGGGATTAGAGCTTCTTATATATAATCGTCCTAAACTCCTACTGGTAATAATGCGACATCGTCACTAGGACATATAGGTTGAAAGTATGTGGCACCCGCAAGGCCGCCACCCGGTGCTAATCTAGTTTTTTAAGACGTCTAAGCAGATTTGAGATCTCTTGTGCGTGTGGTCGATCATCTTCGTGCATGCAACTACGAGCAAACGTTTAGTCACCATGCCACCACCGCGGCGGGCTGCGGCTAGGCAGATGCATGGCTTCTGACACAAGTGAAATTTCAGCTCAAAAACGATTGGCAACTTAGGACATTAGGAATCAATATAATTGTAAGCCCCTACAACCCGCTCTTAATACCATATTAATTTTAAATAGATGGACCTAACACAATTGAGGTTCTAACCCAAATCAATTGTTAAAGGATAATTAGAGACTCACTAAGCTAAAGTATAAACACTCTATGTTAACCTTATATCAATGCGGGACTTCACCTAATTCATATTCCAATATGGTCTTAATAACAAGTTTAATTGAAGATGTTAACTCAATGGCTATGTTTGGGATTAAGGTGAAAGTGCTTTTTAAAGTATGTACTTTTGACAACACTTACAATATTTTAAGGCGTATGGCCGATTTTTTCAAAAGTATTGTGGGTGGAAAGCCACTTTCTAAATTAAACTCCATACATTATTACTTATCTCACCTTTGACATAGCCATAGGTGAAAGCAAAACCAGTACTAGAACATGAAATTGTAATAAGTTTGGCCAGGCGTACCGTGGCAGGTTCAGCCCAACACGTAGAGATGGAAACAATAACCACATATATTGCTTCTAGGAGTTTCATCCTAAAACTAATTGTCAATAGGTTTGATTACTGCCTTTATACATGTTAAACCTATTCTCTCTACTCAAGGTGGGATATCATTCTCCACAATTTGATTATTGTTTATTGATAAAGGTAGTGAATGGGGATTTTTACTCGGTGGTTGTTGTTGTTGATAAACGACTAAACGTATTGAATGACTACTAGTTCTTTAAGTCAATTTAAAAGATCAAGTTTGATTCCCGAATCGATCGAACTTAGCAGCTTAATGCATTGTCAGATGAAAGGTCGTGACTCGTGACCCGTTATGAAAGTATGATTGATGGCTACAAACAATTACAATGTTAATGGTACGATGCAAGTAAAAGCACTTGCTTTGACCTATTTTTCATTATTGTATTTTATTAATTGAAGTCCCATTGATTTGGTTTGCTGATGAATATTCTTTTGAATCATTCTTCCGACCAAATATATAGGCTATAACAGGAGCTAAGGCCTAAGGAACACATGTGAAGAGATATACACGTACCATAAAATGTACCTTAATATTCTTAGGTTTCAAAGAGGACCGACAAAAGGTTCAAGATCGGTGTTTCAGGTCGTCCCCCGCCAGTATGAGAAAGGTGTTTAAATTTTGTCATGATTAATTAAGAAGATCGAGTTGCTGGTTGTGCCATCACGTTAATATTTTGATTTTACTAAAGATCGTGACAACCAGATCGTCTCCGCTTGAAATTTAATTACTTTTAACAGTTTGGTCGAATTGACCGTCTTAACTTATAGCTAAAGCATTTTTGAACAATCTCACTTTATCATTATATGAGTAAGCCTTTCAAATAGGTGATCAAAACTAGGTTAATTGTTTTTGGTTTTTAGGAAGACACTAAGACCGATGAGAATTGATCCCTCATCCACTAGGTTTCAAAGAAGATGTACGAGAATAAGTTAAAGTACGGCTGTAAGCCTGTAACCCTTGATAGAACAAGCCACCATATTGCGGAACTCCGACTCTATATTAGGCCTAGACTCTTAAAGACCGTGCCCTCGTCAGTCCTCCAAAGCTCCTATTCATAATCAAGTCTGGATTCTTGAATCAAACACAAATTTAAATCAAACCCCGCCTGCTAGAATAATAATTAAGAAACTCTCGAAGTTGTATTAGTTTTAAGATTACACAAGTATAATTCAAAAATTGATATTGCATTTTGATTATTTTTATTATTATTAGTGCGTGAGATAATCAATTACCATTTCAGTTCAAGAAGTAGTTGTTGGAACATAGTATAAAATATATATAAATGAGAGAGATTAGAACTTATCTTGTATTGAACTAAATTCAATATGGTTCACGAACTGATCAACAATAATCATAACAAAACAATTGAGGTGTCGTGTATTCACTGCACTAAATCGGTGCCTCCCCCACTAGACCCGGTGCCACCGAGTAGCGAAGTGGAAACTGTCACTGGCCACTTTATAAAACACAAATAGAGTAGAGAGATGAGAGAAGGTAGAGAGGGGAAAGATAGACATCATTTATTATGTATAAAAAAACTCTCCCCTAGGGGACTTTATATACGATAAAAACGATGGTTATAAAACTTGTAACTGCCAAAACAATGAATATAAAGAGTGATTAAGGGGTGATTAATGGTAATTCAATTACCAATCAATTCACATAATTATGAGCTAATACAACTCAAGAGCTATAACTCTCAAGTTTGGAGTAAATTCCAACAATAGTTCAATTCAATTTAAAATATCATTTATAACTTATTTCTACATTTAATTAATTTAGTCCAAGACAATGGAGCTTTACGTAAGAAGTTATACTCAGACCTCAATGACATGGGGAGGATTGGAGTATCATTCCAAAATGTTTGTCCACTGTTCTCCATCACTCGATGTTGCTCACACGACAATGTGATTGTTTTCTACATTTTGTAAAACTAAATATGAATTGACAGGAAAGCTTAACATATTCCACGAAAAAATAATCGTCTCAGACAAGATTTTCCATCCAATTAGATCAATTATTATAGTCGATTTGTAAATTGTAAGCCCAGTTGTAAGTTGTAACTTTGTGACATCCTTGAAAAAAAACAAGAGTACTAAAGAACGTGAAATATGGGCTGTCCTGCCATCCATTTCCCCCCTCTCTTTCACCTAGTCATGGACCATTGCCTATTGGGGCATGAGTCTCCTTTTATTGTATTTGGGCCAGTGTACCCTTCGTCCCTTCATATAACATCGTTATTATTTGAAAATTGTACAAAACTCCATGATTTTTCCAAATTTTGTATAAAACCTTATACTTATTTTTATAAGATAATCCCTTAAATTATGTTGACCTTTCTATATAAGGTGACTTGAGCGAATCTAATATTTTATGAACAAAATGCCCTCAATTTTTTTTAACCAAAGCCATCATTAGCATCCATTCACATTACTTTCCAAAATCATTAATTTATTTTGACTCTTTATACGACGAATAAAGGCAAAAAAAAAAACTATATTAAAAATATTTTGGTCATAAAATATAGAGTTTGGTAAATAAAGCTAGCCAATGTAGCAATGTATGGGTTAATATCGAAAACAATCTAACTGTTTAAGTAAGGTTGGATACATGCTAACATCCAACGGTCTGTGGTTGTTGTTCTTCTTGTTGTTGTTGCCTTAAAAAAAAGAAGTCAAAGAGAACAAAAATGAGAATAACGAGGGAGATTTGAACAATTTTTTATTATTATTTACTATAATAAAAGGACACTTCAGAACTCAGAAGTGAAAAGAGAGCTAGAGAAAGAGAACAAAGAAATGGCTGATCACTGGAACAAAACTGCTCTTCTAGTCCTTGACATGCAGGCAAGTCTTTTACTCACATGGGTTTTTCTTACTTTTTTAACAAATGGGTTTTTATTTTTCAAGCTCCCATCTTGAAATGATCATTTAATTTACATCTTCTTCATATGTTACACATGGGTTTGTTTTGCAGAAAGATTTCATACTGCCTAGTAGCCCTTGGTCGTTAGATGGTGGAGCTGCCATAGTCCCAAATGTGATCAAAGCTGTTCAAGTTGCTAGTCAGCGTGGCATGCTTGTGGTTTGGGTAACTTTGCATCATTTATTTACAAGTCAACTTATAGTGCTTTCCTTTGTGATGCTGATGATTCTTGATTAGCTAATCATTGCAGGTTCTAAACTTCTAAAAGTGTCTTTTAGCCACATAATTGCTTAATATGTATCTTGTTGTTGGCCCTATCGGTAGAGCTGGCCATTGAGTTGACTTGGTTGCTCGGTTCAATTGGGGTCAAAGTGGGCTCGTTGACCGATTCGGCTCCGTCAAAGTCGAGTCGAATAGAGTGAGTTGACTTTGAGCCGGGGTGCATAGCTCGGTCAAAGTCGGTGAAAGTCGATCTAAATCGGATAATTCAGTGTAATTCGTCGCAACTTAGCCATGATAAATCGGTCAAATTCGATCAAAGTCGGTCAAAATTCGATTGATAATTCGGTCAAAGTCGTCTCAATTTGGGTCGTATATAGTGAGCTGAACGCGAGCTAATTAGGTTATTTCAAGTCAATTCGATCCATAGACCGCTCGAAGTCAGCTCGAGTCGGCTCGTGGCAGCCCTATGTTATGTTTACATCCTGAAGTTAAAGTTTGTATCTTTACCTTTTCCTTAGGATGGATTTGACTGTTGGTGTAGCACTACTAAGAATTAGGAAGTATGTGGCAACTTGCAGCTTAGTTGTTTGGTACTAGAATTTTGTTTGGAGAATAGTATTGCTCTACAAAATTGGTTGGTGGAAATGTTAGTAGATTATACAACAACAACATAGCCTTAGTCCCAAATCTCATTGTTGTAGACTTGTAGTTATGAGCATGTATGTTATTATCGATTCACCAAGTTGATGCAAATGGCTAGAAAAGGAAATATGAAAGCTAAAATTAAAAGATGGATCTTTTAGTGGTGGGAGATAATTGTAGTTTTGATCTTGGAATTTTTTATAGGGGTATTTATTAGGATAGAAGATCTTGGAATCGTCAGCTTACTAGCTCCTCGTCCTGCATCACATGCGTCCATGTCATGCCATTTCTTTTCCCATAGGTCCAGTTAACAAGTGCCTTCTTGCTAATGCTAACGAAACCAAGTGATAAGACATACGTAAGAAGCTTCAGTAAATTAAAATTCAGTAAATACAGATGTATGACGACGGAACTGTAAACTGGTAAATAACACAAGTTGTCTCGACTTCCAGTTACTGTCTATTTTTTTTTTTTGTGAGACCTTGCATAATTTGTTGAAGTAAGATTCAAGATCCTGGTTGTTTACTGAGTAACCTTTCTCAATTGGACGTTATTGCTTGAGGAGTATTGCAGTAGTTACCTTCTTGGAAAAATTGGTGGTAATTGTGTGTTTTGCAGGTTGTTCGTGAGCATGATGCATTAGGTAGAGATGTCGAATTTTTCCGCAGGCATTTGTACGGAAATGAGAAGGTTGGACCTTCTGTTAAGGGACATGAAGGTTCAGAACTCATTGAGGGACTTAAGATCTGTGAAGATGATTATAAGATAGTTAAGTCTCGAATGAGTGCGTTCTTCGCTACTAACCTTCATTCAGTTCTTCACTCTGCTGGAATAAATCGCCTAGTGATTATTGGTGAGAGCAAAAGAAGCTTTTGAACTTTCATTTTGTTCTTTCTTACTTAAAGGCTCTTAAGTTTGAACCATGTTACTATTTCCTGTGCTCAGGTGTTCAAACTCCAAACTGCATCAGGCATACTGTGTTTGATGCTGTTGCACTTGATTACCCTTCTGTCTCCGTTATCGTAGATGCCACAGCTGCCAAAACCCCAGAAATACAAGATGGTAAGTGCAATCGTATCTCAGAGACAATAAGATTTATTTATTCTCTGCAAGGAAGTCTGGTTGCTTGTCGTTGCTGCATTATGCATTTTATCACATATGTTCACTTTGTCGAACAATAGGAATAATAAGATAGAATATTTTATATCTTATAAGAGTTCATGATGAAATGGAAGGCTTTAGTTCATTTTGCTGGCTCATTGTAGCCATGCGTTTCATAGAGGGGGCTACACTGAAATGTGATGCTATTCTTCCTGTGGTTCTGTCGGCAACTAGTTGTATGCGTAGGATTGATGGATTCAGTATTGGGTCTCGGCTTACGAAAATGTTTTTCTCAACTGTCTTTGCTTGATTGTCGCTTGCTATAAACCTTTGCTTTTACCATCCCAAGAAAGTAGTACAAATCCTGTGCTTGACTTGGTGTCTTAGCCAGTTTCTAAATGGTGTACAAGGCAATAGGATTGTGTCACCATACTTCAAATTGCTAAAATGAGGTTCACTTGATTCAACTAACTGAAAGTATACGCTTGAAACAGCTAATATCTTTGACATGAAGAATATTGGGGTAGCGACTCCAACCTTAGAGGCGTGGTGTGAGGCAAATGCTTGAGAGAAACTCAGAAGCAACAGCAAAGCTATCTGTTCGTGGTTCTATTGGCCATTTGTGTTGTAAGCCTGTAGCATATTGTTTTTTTGTTGAAGCGACATACTATTTATGGTCTTCTGTAAACAATCTCTTGTGTATGTATAACAATAATCATTTTCTATGAACAAATATCAATAAAGTTTATCGATTTGCTATGTAATTGTCTACAGTTTATTAACTTGCTATCTTGCATTTATGACTGCTTTAGATTGAACCTTCCATAGCAAAATGGTTAAGAAAACCTTCCAGTAAAGTTGTTGGAAGTCAATACTTCGATGCACTAATGCATTTAGGGTCAATCGCGGAAACAACCTCTCTGTTTTCTTAAACATGGGTAAGGTTGCGTACATTTAGACCCGAGCACCCCCATTGTATGGGAATTTACTCTGGGTTTTTGTTGTTGTTGTTGTTGTTGTTGTTGTTGTTGTTGGATTGAGTGTTTTGATTAGCTATCAGTCAAAGTTTTGAGATATGTTGAAGACTGGTTTATATGCTTGTCTATGGAGGTTGTAGTTCCTGTTTTCTACTTATATTGCAAGCTAATCCGATATTTTGAAATTTGTAATATTCTGTTTTCAAATGTTCAAGAGCAACAACTTTACCCGAGATTGATTTGTTGTAATGGGAGGGTTATCTGAAAAAGGAGAGAGGGGGTGGGGGTGCCAAAATTTGGAATGGTCTGGCAGGGTAATACCTTACCTGGTTATTAGAAAAGTAAAGATTGAGGATGGCTCTCTTACACTATGACTATGTATTTATGTAGGTAGGAAATGCCTAGAATTTGATACCATCTGGTTTTACATATTGAGTAGTATATTGTTCATACCAGATATTCTCAATTTTTTGTTAAGCCGCGGGAGGACAAAACTTCAATGCAGCAATGCATGTTGTTGTTAATGGATCAAGTATTCAGTATCCTAAGAACTTATCAAGTGAAGTACTTAGGCTTATCTAACCTACCAAATCGATTTGGAGATGCTAAAAATGACAGAATAAATAGATGATAGCTGTTATAAAAAAAAGTACCTAGAGGTTGCTGAGATTAGTATAACTACATCATATTTCACTCTGGTGTTCAAATGTTCAATTGCTGTGTTAACTATCATCGCATGTAGAAATTCTAAGGTAGGTTATAAATTGTTTTTGCTACTATTCTTGAATCTTAATGTTACTAACATGACAATGCGATCTATTCTACATTTTTTAAAACTACAAATATAATTACAGGAAGGTGAACATATTCCATCAAAAAAATTATGTCACACAAGTTTTTCCATTCCAATTAATTAGATCAATTAATGGTCGATGGTAGAAGACCTAGCTTGTAATGATTTTGCGAACTATATATCAATGAATTAATCCACCTTCGGTGGATCTAAAAAAAAAAATGGTCAATGGTATTTGTAAGTTGCAAGTCTTGTAACCTTATGAGTTAATGACATCCTTGAAAAACAAAACTAAGAACGTGAAATATGGGCTATCCTGCTAGCCATTTCCCCTTCTCTTTCAGCTAGTCATGGACGGACCATTGCCTATTGGGCCATAGGTCTCCTTTCATTGAATTTGGGCCACTCTAGTATTCATATGACAGTGACACTGAAAAGTGATCACTATTATATCACCAAACTAAAAGGATACTGAAGAAGTGAAGATAGCTAGAGAAAGAGAACAAAAATGGCTGATAAGTGGAACAAAACTGCTCTTCTAGTCATTGACATGCAGGTAAGTCTTTTACTCATATGGGTTTGCCTTACTTTTAATTTTTAACAAATGGGTTTCTAAACTCCCATGTTGAAATGATCATTTATATCTTCTTATGTTACAAATGGGTTTGTTTTTTTGTTGTTGCAGAAAGATTTCATAATGCCGGGTGCGCCTATGTTGGTAGATGGTGGAGCTGCAATTGTCCCAAATGTGATCAAAGCTGTTCAAGTTGCTAGGCAGCGTGGCATGCTTGTGGTTTGGGTATTAGTCTTGAATTCTCATTTACTTTGCATATTTTGAAGTTAACTTATTGCTTTCCTGTGTGATTCTTGATTGTCTGATCCTTACAGGTTCTAAACTTCTAAATTGTGTTTTAGCCACAGAATTGCATAATCTGTAGAAATTGATCAATCCCTTGGGACAAGTGTCTTGTTGTTGACCCTATATATGTAATGTTTTTACAATGTGAAGTTAAAGTTTGTATCTTTACCTATTTGACTGTTGGTGTTAGCAATACTAAGAACTTGGGAGTATGTGGCAACTTGCAGCTTAGTTGTTTGGTACTAGAATTTTGTTTGGAGAATAGTATTGCTCTACAGAATTGGTTGGTGGAAATGTTCATAGATGATACAACTACGACGACGACAACATAGCCATAGTCCAAAAACTGATTAGGGTTGGGTAACATGGACCAAAACGTGAAAATGTTAATAGATTATATTGATTGGAAATGCTTCTTTTTTGTGGGTCAATGTAGACTTGTAGTTATGAGCATGAATAATCAACTCAACATGCTGATGTAGATGGCTAGAAAAGGAATTAGGAAAGCTCTAATTAATCGATTGATCTTTTAACCGTGGGAGATAATTGTATTTATAATCTTTTTGTTATGTTCGGATTTATTATAGGGGGTATTTATTAGGATAGCAGATCTTGGAATCGTCAGCTTGTTAGCTCCCCGTCCTACATAACATGCGTCCATGCCATGCCATTTGTTTCCCATAGTACAGTTAAATGCCTTCTGGCTGATGGTAACGAAACCAAGTGATAAGACACATACGTAAGAGGCTTCAGTCAATTAAGACTTTTTTTTTTTTTTTTTTTTTTGGGGGGGGGGGGGGGGGGGGTGGGGGGGGGG
>ONZK01003666.1:78429-94343 GCA_900322385.1 Pharnaceum exiguum
GGGAAGTACCTAAATAGGTGATATGTTCATAGTTTTCAAATGGATTTTTTTTTTTTTGGGTGCCATGTAGATCTAGGATGCAAGGACTTTTTAGTTGAACGTGCTTGGTAGAAATGTGATGAAGTTTGCATTTGAAGAACAGAAGCTCCATGTGAACCGTCACAGGTTTCTTTTTTAGTTTGGTTTCTACAATTGTAGGGTTCGTGAGCCCTGCTTAAAAATACAGTCTAAGATGTCTGAAAAACAGTTTTTCTGCAGTGTGTTCAATCAAGAGAGGAGTTGTTCCCATAGGTAGCTGGTGTAGAGATTAGCTCATAATAGACTTTTTGGTAAAATGACAGGACAAATAGATGATAGCTGTTTAAAAAAAAAACTAGAGGTTGCTGAGATTAGTATAACTTCATCACATTTCACTCTGTTCATTTAATGTGTTAATTTACTGTGTTAACTATCAGCATAAGTAGAAATTCTAATGTAGGTTGTAAGTAGTATGACTGTATGAGGTATTTCCGTGTTGTAGAAGGTAGACCAAAAAATCCCACACACCGACCCTGATTCAAAAATGGTGATGAATGTTTTGCTTGAAGGTAGTGTGATTTAAGTGGAAATTGATTTTAGACTGAAGTAATGTCCATCAGGAGACCTATGCTGCCATTGTGTCGTGTTGATTTTCTCGTCAGAAGCCGGATGAAGGAGCGCATATGCAGTTTGTAGTTATCAGGGATTTCGAAACATCCGGTACGTCCTGGTAAGTTCATCTACTTCCGAAAATATGTCTGTTCGCCTGCTACTATGCTTGCCATTAGCTGCGAAAACCAGAGCTTCTGGAGTGTCTGGTTACATGGTTTGTTATAGTCTCTTACAGGTAATTTAGTGTCTGGTTGGTTGTTGTGGTCCTGACTCCTGACCATAACCAGATCATGCTGATTATCAGGTAAGCCATAAAGGTTTGTTTTGGTCCCATTACTTTGTTAATTCTTTCTTTTCTCCTCTCCTTTTGGTAGGGGAAAGTAACTAGACCATTTGTAGCTTCATCATATTATTAGCTGTAGGGCTGTAGTATCTACCCATAAACTCAGAAAAGATGCTGCTGGCCTATAATTTCTATTATTTTTGGATAAGATGAGTGTGTTTCAACTGTCAATTTTGTGGAAAAACCTAGAAACAAGTAACGTTTCTCAATCTTTTAAGACCAACTAAATCTTTAGGAAAATCTGATTATGTGCTATCTTTGTTATTTGCGGGGAACTGGGAAGGGCTCCACTTTGTGAGCTTCTTGTACTGTCAGAATCTTCTTTGCAAAAGACGTAAAAAGAGATGAAGTTATTTTTCATGATTGCTATGTGCTACCAAAGTTTTGTGATTAACAGCTTTGAAACATATGCTATGCATGTGAGATGTTCTTGACTTGAGATCGAGTGGTGCGATTGAGGGATGTCTTATACGTCCATCCCTCCCCATTTCTTCTGTAATGATTGTTAATTAATTTTTTCTTTCGTATGAATTTTGGTGAATATCATCAAAGCCCAAATGGCTCGTTCCTTTTTCCTTTGTGGTAGTTGGATATATCTTGAGTTGATTGGCTGAAGCAAAGAAAACGAAAATCAGAACTCAAAAGTCAATAGAAAACGTTTTAAAAATGAGGGTCCTAAACAATGCTGTAGATAAAATTTCCAAAAGTTAATCACATGATAACAGTTCCTTTCATTCGTAATTTTTTTTCAACAAAGCATGTGCATGCTTTGATGGTTATCAAGTGGAAAGTTTAGTTCGTTAGTGCCCAGTGTACGGGTTTTCGGTTGTGTTCATGAGAGTATCAGACCAACAATCGAGTGTAAATCTTCATTTAATGGGGGCGCTCGAGGGTCGGGATCTACGCAACCTTACCCCTATTAAGAAACAGAGAGGATAGACCATCTACACAAATGTCCTGGCACTCGCAGGGTCTCAGCTAGAACGCAGGAGTATAGAAAACAGTTCCTGCAGATTGGAAAATGTTTGCTTTGTGAGTTTATCCAAAAATAATAATGAATCTTATCCTTCTCCGTGCTATTTTGAACTAGAAATGCTACGTAATACCTACTTTCGTACAGAAATCTAGATGAGGAATTTGATGTTATGCAGGTTGATGTTCCGTTGAGAACAAAACATATCATGATTGGGGGGCCTTGGATTAGGACATGAATATGAAGCTACTGTAGGAAGTGCGCGTCTAATCTATTTTATCCTTTTAGAACAATTAGAAGGACGTCTAATCCACTTGTATTTGTTGGGAAGCTCAATGGTAAGATCGGATCAGTAGACGGTTGTTGTAACACCCCTGTCCCACATCGATGAGAGATGGGGACTGAGAGCAGTTTATTAGTAGTAGTGGTCCAGCATACTAATAATAAGGCCTTCACCTTTTAAGCTTAAGTGGTTAATTATGGGCTTAATTGGTGACTTTCCATCTTATTGGGTTGTGTTGTGAGAGTATGTTGGGTCGGGCCGTTACAGATGGTATCAGAGCGACCCTGCGACCGCAGACTGATTTAGTACAGGCCATAGAGACGGCCTGGTCAGTAACTGCCTAGCGGGGGAGTTTCTGGGGTTGATGGGCCTGAGCTGTGCACGACGAGGACGTTGTGTTCTTAAGTGGGGTAGTTTGTAACACCCCTGTCCCACATCAATGAGAGATGGGGACTGAGAGCAGTTTATTAGTAGTAGTGGTCCAGCATACTAACAACAAGGCCTTCACCTTTTAAGCTTAAGTGGTTAATTATGGGCTTAATTGGTGACTTCCCATCTTATTGGGTTGTGTTGTGAGAGTATGTTTGGCCGGGCCGTTACAGTTGTTCTTTTAAGGAGCAAGATGACATTGGTGCGTTTGCTATCTCAAATTCAGGTGGAACTCATTTTGTGGAGTAATTATTAACATTCTCAGTTTCTCACCTTACGTTGCAACTCTTACCCTTGCTCTTACCCTTGCTTGGTCAATATATATGATTTTAGTTTTAAAAACAAGGGGAAGAAGCGTGCTATCCTACTTCACAAATCGTACAGGTATTGAGGTAACAAGACTCGAACTTCAGTTATATTATTTGGAGGTCAGCTCAGCCTTAGCATATTTGTGGGCGATAGGAGTTAAACTCAGACAACCTGAGAGTTCGAGGGAGGGCTTTGCCATCTCGATTAGGCCCTCCACGCCGTAAGGCACTACCACATAAATGAGAGATTTATCTCCCTTTTAGAAGGAAAACAAAACAAGTGATTTTACAATTATTCAATTCCTATTTACCTTGCATTTGAGTATTATGATATTTTGACTTAATTTGGTGTTGTTTAGTTCAGCTTAATTTGCTTTATAATTTAGGTGACACACTGACACCGTTAGGTTCAAATCAAATCAGATCAAGTTTATAAATTAGTTTATTTAAGGTCCCATTTAGGCACCTAAACACGAATTAAGTAACAGCTTCATATTGCACGAAATACTTCATTCACTCTTCATTTGCTGAAAATATTTCAAGCAAGATGAAGAAAGAAAGTTGGAAACACATTAAATGACGAAAGGGTTCTGCCATATTGACATATTGTCGCTGGACTGGTCAATTGCAGTTGAACAACAATTCTTCTTGGGATCTTTGCATCGGTAGGCATGCCGATCAAGTATGAAAAGGACTGTAATAAGTCATCTTATTAGTCAAAATACGGCTCTCGTATGTGGCTTCATGAGAAGAAAGCTTACCAATTAATTTGGCGGGTGTATTTTGTTTCTTTCCATTTTGTTTTTCTGGAAGGGAAGTTTTCTTCTGTTTCTCTTCTTGTTTTTTTTGTAAACTCGACGTCTAAATTGGTTAATTTATTAGCTTTAGTTCGGCTAAACTCGACTTGCTTAACCTGTAGGCTACTCAAGTCAGTTCATAAGCGACCTACACTTTTACCAAAACCATTCCGACTGTTCTCATGGCTAGCAAACAAATTTCGGTCCCATTTTCTAAACTAGTTTTTAGGCAATTTAACTAAAATTAATGCCTACTTATACTTAAATTAATACTCGTATAAAATATTAATATCAATACAATAAAAAAATTTGGTGCAAAAGAGGGCGATTAAATTAAATTATAGATAACTCGCGAGAGTTGCAAATTAAAGTATGAATACCAAGTGCCCACAAAGTCTAGTTTAAATTGCTCATTTCAATTGGTAGATTGTTCAAAGTAGAGTACTATTAAATTAAGGTAGTCATCCTAATAACTTGTGTAAATCCGTTTTAATATATAAAATGTCATGGCTTTATTGACCTGGGTTCATAGAAATTTCTTTGTTGTTACATAGCCTCTTTACTAAGTGATTTTCAACGTAATTAAATAGTTTCTCTTGGGGAGTATATGGCCTTGTTTGGGACTTAGCAGTTAGCGGTTAGCAGTTAGTATTTAGCAGGTAGTAGTTAGCAGTTAACAGTTAATAGTTAGCAGTTAGTAGTTAGTAGTTAGCATGTGTTTGGTATATACACCATATTAGCAGTTAGTAGTTGTAAAGTGTAAATGACATTTTTGTACATAAAGATATTTGTCATTTACTTACCCTTTACTTAGTTCAATGGCATTTGGGGTAAATATTAACAACTTTTATGACTAATTTGCTACTATTACCAACTGCTGTTAGAAATGCTGTCTCCCTCAGCATTTTCATACTTAGTAGTTTGGGCAAAACTGCTATGTGTTCACCAAACATATTGGATAGTAACTATGACCGGTCAAACTACTATCTCTACTACAAACTACTATCTTCAACTACTAACTACTGATCTCCAAACAAGCCCATATGTAATCTGCACTGCATCCAACTCCTTCATAAGGGCCTTGTAGTGGCACTGCACCGCATTAGTCAGATTGATTTGGTGTAATATGCACTAGCTAGCTAGCTGTACCGTTAGTTTTGCCGAACAGACCCGAATTTAAATAAAATTGAATTTAATTCATTGGCTTCTTTTTAGTTAATTCAGTAGAATATTTTATTACAAGTTCATTAAATTTTAGTGTGATTCAAAATCTTCATTTTGAAGAGAATGTCCTCAACTGTCCCACAGCAGGGGCTCATGGTGTGTCTGTCTATTCTGTTTGGTCCATAGTCTATACAGTATTACTACAAGGTTTTGGTACAAGCTAAGCAATTATTCCTAACCTACAAAAACTACAGGACGACATACCACCACGAACTGCCGAATTGTAAACATATGATGATGATGATAGAAACTAAAGAGCTGTGTCTACAGTACATTACGGACCAGAATCTTTGGAGTACTCGGAGGTGTTGTACGCGTAACTGGGACTGTTTCGTTCTCCTCCTCAAATTAGTGTCAAACTGGATATGATGTACCACACGATATCGATATCCTCCTTGAATTGAAATATATGTCAATTCAGACACTAAAATACATGCCCACGAAGTGCCCACAGAGACTAGACACTTTGGTCGCTTGTTCATACTCGTTTATGATCGACAGCATTATTAACAAAAAAAATTGTAAGGTGAAATTTAACGCAAGTTGCGCAGTAAATAACTCGGGTCCTTAGCAGCTTTTTGTCAATCGATTGGATCCTTTTACCATTCAGAGATCTTTTCCTTTTCCTTTTTGTTTTCATGATTTGCATATTGCATCACACGTGCATGACTGCATAAATTACACGGTCAGACAATCGTACTGCAGATTGCAGTCTGAACATCTTAAAAAACAAATTACTAATGAGTCTAATGTGACGACTTTACTTTAATCCCGTTTTCCTTTTGAAAGACAATATTGATTCACCTCGAATGATTTTGAACTAATTATATTACCTGCGGAAATGTAAACACAGTCATATTGTAGTGTAAAAACTTTACGTGCATACCGTAAATTTGCTTTTTTGACAAAATGTGACTAATTTGTGAGTCAACCATGAAAGATAAAAACAAAAGTAACTGGAGATGGGAATCTTGAAGTATCGGGTGCTTTTCTCCTTTTACTTTTGTGAAGAAATAACCGTGTTTGTTACCCACGAGCTTGGCATGGACGAAGTAAAATATTTCTGCTATCTATCAGTCCACATTTATCTCTGCTTTCCACCTCACTTTGCCGAAAGAAAATGGTTACGGACCTACGGTGATTGTTTTTGAGTTTCGGTCGATGAGCGAAAAGAAAGCTGTATATTCACTCAAATTAAAGGCTATTCGATCTACCAATACGAGTAACCCCTGCACGGCACTGAGTTACTTACAGTAGGCTTCAAAAATGATTTAATCTATAGAACATTAATAGAGAAAATAAGAAATGCATATTTGGTACCACGTCCAAGCATAGTGTAGTTGTAATGATTTTTTTAAGGGTAAGAAGGCGGGCAATCCATGGATATCCCATCTCAGACTTAACCATGGATTAATAATTCTGAACACTTGAAGATGACTCCTCTCTAAATGCCCCTACTCAGAGCCGATTACCAATAGACCAAGCCACACTTGGTTTATAGTGTTGTTGTAATGTGTTCATCCATAGAGCTGTATGTTTTTAAATAGTTGGAAGTTGAAATTATACATTTACGGGATGGGAAATACATTACTCCGTAAGTCCGTAGTAGTCTAGTACGTACACTTCATTACCTTGATGGGTCAAGACGTCACACTACTACGGTTCTGTTACACAACCTGTGGGGGGAATGATTGATTGCTAAGCATGTGGTACATATTTACAATAAAACTTATCCTAAATATATCTTCCATAGTGAAAGATCCAGACCCAGAGAATATTTTCTGTGTAACATAAGTTCAATTCACAGATGGCTTCATTTGCGTTTTACTCCGTGACTAATCATCAGTTGACTTCGTATTGTCCTTTATGAACAAATATTCCCTTCTATTGATCGGATGGTAATTTGATGTCTAGGACTTTTAATATCTCAAGCTCTTAAAAGCATTTCAATTGAACGTGAATGGATTGAATTCACGGAAAAAATGTCGAATACATCCACTAGTTTTTTTGTTTCACTCTAGTTGTATAAAATTAGTAGCACCACTTTATTAACTTTAGAGAGGTAAGGCTTAGTGACACTATTGGTTTTTTGAGCAAATGGTCACCCTAGAAATTCAAGAAAGGCACAAGATATTGAAAATTTTAATTGAATCAGTGTTTCACCTTGCCTTAGCGGCAGAGGCCAACAATGACTTTCCACAAGGTTACTCATCCTAACGTAACATTGATTCCAAGCTACCACGCTTCGCCTTTAAACACTTAGATTAGTTTCTTAGTTGACAGTAAAGCCCATCAATTCTTTTCAACTATTTTCAGCTTGAAAAAAGTGTACTTCAATTAAGCTTGTCATTAATGACTAACGAGCATAAGAAGTTATGATACTGATATTAATTTGTAATCATGTGCATTATTGAAAAGTTTTATTGTAAAGTTTTATTAGCTAGAACCTATTATTGAAGTAGTTTTGATAAGCAATTGAGTTATGAAACAATTAAACAATACATGTTTTTGTTTAGCGCAACTATAAAAAAAAAACTCAATGCAATACCTTTTTGTTTAGTTAACTTCGGCACTTTAACGTTGAAAACAAAAAACTAAACTAAACTAAATCGAACATTGAAATTGAACTAAGAATTAGAGAAAGAAAGTATATACCCCATAATAAGTTTTGAAAAGTGGCGCCTGACAAGAAGTAAGAAATTAAAGTGATGGGCTACTTGCCTACTTCAACTAACTATCATTGCATTATTGGGATTCAGCCTAATATGCAAAATGCTAATCCATTTAGTCAATTGTTTGGGAACAAAAAACTGCATGATATTTTGTACTTACGACTAATTTATTTCAATGATCAAATAAAGGAATTGTTTAATCAATCATACAAATTAAGGGCTTGTTTGTTTTCATTTTTATAAATGGTTTTTCTCATTATTTAAACAAAAAAGTAGATTATTTATCATAAATGGTGTTTGGTTGAAAAAGAGAAAAATCATTTATTTCCAGAAACATAATCAGAAAAACAGAAAAAACAAAAACAAAAACTTGTCACTTTTAAAAACAAGGAAAATAGTTTTGATGATTTACGACACTCTCTCCCTTTCTTTGTTTTTTTAGTTTTAAATTATATATGTTATCATCGTACAAACTTTTTCATCATCAGCTCCCTTATCTTATCATTACACATTACTCCTTAATAGTTAGGCGCTTTTCATTCGTTTTACGTACTAGTAGTCTAGTACGTATATAGTTCTACTAGTACGTATATAGTTATCACTTATTAGCAGTTAGACTAGACAGTAGTGCTACTGTTATTTCCGACCTATAGGCTATAGTTATCAAATATTAACGTTCTTAATTTCAGTTCTTTGTGCCCAGTTCTTTGCTGGCACAGAGAGCAAGAAAATATTATTCCTAAAGGTGCATATGTTTTTATGTGATCTTTAGTATTATATGAGAGCAAATGGCAACAATCCAAACACAGTTTTTGCGAAATTATTTATAAAACCAGTTTTTTTTTTAAGTATCCAAACATCACTTATTTTGTGAAAATGTTTCTATAAACAGAGAAACAGAAAATTTGTTTATTCCATTTTAAACAAAAACAAAATAAATAGTCCCAAACGCTACCTAAGTTAACAAAAAATTCAGCCAAAGTTTTAAGTACGTCTATGACTTGCCAGTTTGCTAGCACCTAGTTTACATCATACGCGTGTTTTTTGTCATCAAAATGAAGCTGTACGTGTTTTGTTTGTTTACGGTATGAATATTACTCTTACACTGTATTACTGTAATATAGAATCGCTGACTAGTGCTCATGACTTCATGAGTCATGGCGCGTTTATTCTTGTGCAAATGATAATTTTGGAGTGACTACAAATTGGAGAAAAACAAAAAGGAGTCAAATCTTCTAAATTAAAAAACTAACTGAAAACATATTCAAGCAATTGCACATGAACACTCTAGGTTACACTTGTAAGTTCAAAAGTTCTACCCACACTTTTAAAGCACTAAAATTGAATGGATGGACACAAGAATGAAAGATTTTGACATCGGAAAAAGTACACGCTCAAGATTAGTCTACATAGTATAGTTAATTGTTAATCGCTTTTCATATTAATTGTTAATCTTAGTAGAGTAGTAAGATAATTTCGGAGAAGTGATCAAACTACACAAAAAAAATTGGATACCCATAAGTTAGTGGGGCTTTGGTGTCCCAAAACCGTGTTCCATCTTGTGTGTCACTCCAATCCGAACCATTCGTGATTTGTTAAGACATTTAAAAAAAATTGCATTTTACAAATTATGTGCGGTTGAGATTGAGTGACATGCAAGATGGGACACGATTTTGGGACACCAAAACCGCTCTGCCCATAAGTCCATTATGAATGTTGGATAGGGCCGGGGAACCATACTAGCTACTAGCTAGTAGTACGTATTCCGTATTGTGTTTGCTTGCTTGCTTATGTTGTCCGAATAATAGGGGAGAAGGGAGGGAAAAGAGAAATCTAACACGAAAGACGCTACAAGATGGAACTATGTAAAGGGAGGCATGTTTTTGTCTATGCCACACTAGTCCTTTCGCAATAAATATGATCTACAGTACTTTATTATTCGGCCAAAAAGTGAGATATCACCAGTTCACCACAACGACACAATAATAGTGAAGACTTTAAACTAGTAGTTCATACATAAGTACATAACACAAGTCAATAGCACTGTAGCGTGGAGATTGCTTGTAGAATTATAGCAAGTGTCGTCTGATGTAACTTATCCTTCTCCTTGCATAATTGTATGACACAGCTAAAAGTTGCGGGATTTTGTGCCTCCTTAAACTAGTAGGGGTACTAAGTTGAGAGTGGCTATCATTTTGTTCATTTGATGTATTTACAGGACAAATGCATAATAGCAATGTTCCGCTAGTTAAAGAGGGGAAATAGTAGCATTGGCGAAGTCTTTTACGAGTACAAATGTACAATGTTAGCTTTGTCCTGATGTAAAAGTTGTCGTATATATTAGGCAACTTCCATTTAAATTAAGCTCACCTCAATGCAGTGAGAAGATTCAAATACGTATTTTTATTCGGGTAAGGAATTAATGATTTAGAATTAGCAGAATCTCAGATAACTAGTAACTTGTGAGTTGGAGACTACTTGGAGTTTTGCCGTTTTGGAACCAATCAATGAGAGGGGAAAGAGAGGCTACTACTTCATTACAAATCGTTACAATTAGTCAATTGCTTTACGCTGACAGCGAAGATGTTACAAGCTCGCAGGAGGAAAAAGATAAAATTAATTGTTGAAAACAGAAGAAGAAGGAAGGTCTGTTTGTCATAGCCGGCCCATATCGACGAACTTGTTTCACCTAAAGCAACTGTAAGTCAAAATGAAGTAGTACCGATTAAGCATTAACTGTCTGAACAAAGACTTGAATTGAATAATGGAAGACAGTACTGTGATGTATTCATACGATATACGACTATTACGTTAGACCGCTTGAAGCCAAGTCAAACAATCGTCACATGTAATCCAGATCCTTGGAGAACAATCATTTGACGAGTTTTATTAAATATTTTATAGCCACATGAGGCTGTTTTTTTTCTCGGTTTTCATAGCTACTAATACTCATAGTTTAGAGAAAGTCTAGTAAACATATTGTCATTTTAAAAAAAATTCTGGTGAAGTTATTATTATTATAGTTATATGCAGCAGTATTCTTGTCCTGATTCAATTCATACGTGTAGTTTGTGGAATAACAACCGTTAGTTACGTTGCTAGGTTATCAGATAATTAAAGTTAATTATCGTGACAATTGACAAATGAATTAGGTCTCTAGCTAGCTTATAATTTGATGTATAGCCAGCCGTGTGAAAACATCGAAGAAACCTTACGGAATGATTAGGACATCTAATGATCGATAATGTATGAGATAGTATTAGATTTAATTAATTAACATTCTCCGTGAGCAGCTAATGTAGCTAGCCTTAGCTGTTTAAAACCGACAAGCGTGGTGATATGCTTTGTAATCTTTCTTAAATCATGGTATATATGTAGTCAACTAGTCATGTACCCAAAAAAGAAAAGTAGTTGTGTAAACCCGTATTATATATGTGAGATGAAGCTATTAATGATCATCGAGGCATCACTAATGATCATCGGGCATGAGAAGAGCCACCTTGGCCTTGGGTGGTGCACGGGCACCACAGGGCCCGAGGGAAAGCAATTGGGAAAAAATTAAAAAATTACATTGCATTACATAATCAAATTGATGTGTACCATATAATTAACACAGAGGCGGTTTGGCTTAATGGTTTGTACACGCACCCATGGTAAAGTTGAGGTTTTGGGTTCAATTATACCCACTACTCTTAACTTTTTGGCTTCGCCATTGCCATCGAGGTCATTAGTGACCACCGATTAGTCATTAATCGTCAAATTAAATATTCTATTATTGTAGCAATTCTATTATCTTCGGTTAACTTTTCCCTTTTTCTCACTTTAAACAACAATTTTTGTAACTTAAAATTGTTGATTCAATAGTTCATATCAATTTATTTTTAACTATTGTTCATAGATGTGTTGTTCATTTATAACAGGATAGAGCAATATTGAACATACTTTAAAGAAGAAAAAAAAGAACTAAAAACACTGAATATCATTGAGCTCACAACTTCTATTTTACTCAAATTGAATGCACTAGATGGTAGTAAATTCTACACATAATTTAAAGTATAGGCCAACTAATCAGAGCATAACAACATAGAACAACTTATGATGAGTAGTTTCAGAAAATTAGTTTTTTTCTTTTTATTTAAAATTAAAGATTATTTTTTAAGGGAAAAATAAAGACTCATTGTATGCGGTAAAGAGTCAACATTCAAATAAAACCATTTAAATTAATTTAATTACATACAAACTCTTGGTAAGTTGTAAAGTGTCAAAATTTACAGAAACTCATTAGATTGGTTTATGACATGTCTAAAATTCAAATGAACCATCAAAAACTTGTCATCATACTTCAAATTGATAACTCTTTAGGTATCCATGTTCAAATCAAGTGACAAAAAAGAGTGCGTCAAGTAAAATTGTAGAAATATTTCAGGTACAAATAAGTTTGTCCTGTTTAGTATAAAAAATATATTTTATGCTCAATATTCTGTTTTTTTTTCACCATGTTAGCTGAATAACTTATACTCCCTCTGATCCAAATTAAGTTTCATCCTAACAAAAATATTTTGATCTAAATTAAGTGTCATTCTCGATTTCTAATGCATAATTAACACCTTTTTTCCAAGTCCACCCTTCCTATTTCCTATACAATGAACTTATAAAATAATGAGAAGTGGAAATTGTGTCACAATAAATAAGGGTATCTTAGAAATTTTGACTAGCTCCTTAATATTTGTGCTCAACTCTAGAATGACACTTAAAATGGATCGGAGGGAGTACTAAATAAAAGAAAAGACATTTATTAGATTTTTCTTTTTAAAAAGAAGTAAAACGATAACGTATTACATACCACATAACCCAATAAATTAACAAAAGTGTATTTGAAGGTTTACACATAATGTATTACATTTTTAACCAAAAATGATACCTGTATAATGAGAACACCCGTTTTTAATTTGCTACCAAACACCTTAAAATGAGAACACCTGTTTTAATATGAGAGAAAGCCACTAATGATTAAAAAAGTGTCATGAACTTGAAATAGTAAACCCTTTTTGGCTATTAATAACCCCGTAAAAAATAGTTGCATATATAAAACGAATGCACATAAGTTTTTTGTGCTTCAGTATATATAATAAACCAATCACATATTCTCATTAAACCTTATTCCACTTGTTTCAGACTGTTTAGTTCGCATGGCATGGACTTGAATACAAAGTAAATTTAAATTACTGAAAAGTTGTTCACGTAAATAAAATTCTTTGATTAAAATAAATAAGAGAAAATTTTACAAAAGTACCAAACTTTAGGGTTTTGTACGAAAGTACCAAACTTAATTTTTTTTGTACAAAGATACCTAACTGGACACTTTTATTTTTAAATCAATACTTTTTTGTTTTTCAAATATTTTCTGACCAAAATACCCTCACATGTACGGGAGGGTATCTTGGTTGTTAGACATATTCCTCCCTTTTCCCAATTTCCCTTTGATTTCAATTTTTTCCCTCTCTTTCCCTTTATCTTTTACTTTCCTTTGTCAATCTCAATTCTTCTCTCACACTTTTCTCTCCTCTAAGTAGCATGTACAATGCAAGGCCCAAGTAGAAATTTTTTAAAGCATTATTGTCCTAATGGGCAAGTGAGGTGCAAATCGTACAATCATTGAGAGGAGAAGAAAAAAATTAAAAAGAAGCATGCAAATGATAAGGTAAAGAAAACTTTAAGAGTAGAGCTGATAACGAAAAGGAAATGAGGAGAAGATGAAAAGAAATAAAGGGAATACACCAAAATTTTAAGGGAAAATGGGCAAAAGAGGTAAATGGGAGGAATATAAGGGTATTTTGGTCCGAAATTGTTTAAAAAGTAAAAAATATCGATTTAAAAAGAAAAGTGTCCAATTTGGTATCTTTGTACAAAAAAAATTTGGTACTTTCTTATAAAATCACAACAAAGTTTGGTACTTTTGTAAAATTTTCTCATAAATTAATAATAAATTTATATTTAAGTAATTTGAAAATGCTATATCAAACTGAAAAACATTACTCCACCCGTCCCATAATGTTCTTGACACTTCCAATATAATTGAAAATAAACCGAGACCTTGCATAAATGCCAAATGCGGCCAAGCTTATCTGGAACCTATGAGGAAAAAAACCACATCTGTAGAATTCTGACGGGTATCCAAACGAGAAAAAAAGAAGCGAATTCTGACGGGAATGCTTAATTGCTTATAATGCTATCCTTTAGAATGGGATGATAGAAAATCAATTTTCCACTACTTGACTTTTTCAGATACCAATAATTGATCAACTAAGTGAGTATGACCGATTATGAGGGGCTAAAAAATCACGCTTGACTCATGGAGATGGTAGGTTTTCAGACTAAGATAGGTTTACTTGAGTGGTGACTGCAACTTATAAACAGAATACCAATTGATTAATCCACTCGTGTCCACTTCTGCACAATTGCTGAGTGCCTGAGTGGTCATCAGACAAGTATTGCTTAACAGATTTAACACTTCGAAATATCAATCATTACGTGTGGCAGGGACTTCAACAAAACTTAACTAATTTAAATCAACTGCACTTTGGTGTGTTTTGTCGTTGTAAGCATCTAAATTGAAATTAAATTGAGCTGAAAAAAAAACTAAAATTATTTTGTAATTGAATTGAACTGAGAAAATTCAACCGTAACATTACGATGAGTCGATGACCAAAACAAGACATTAATGATTATAAATTTTTATAAATAAAACAATATTAAAGTGAATTAAATACATGTTAAATTGCTGCCTATAATAATCACTCCATAAGTAACAGTAAAGGAGACTTATGATGACACTACTTATTATTAATAATTTCGTATTGAAGTACTTTCTAATTATCACAATTAACTTCATGGTAATCAAACTATAATCAAACTAGCCAGATCATACTATTTACTTTTGAAGTATAGGCGGTGTATATAGTCACATCAAAACAAAACCTACAAAATAATATTCTATTAGTTCAGCTCCCGTGCCATGCACGGATTTTGACAAGAACATTGTGTTTTATTTGTCGGTATTATAACAATTTAGTTTTTTTTAGCTTATTTTAGTTTAGCACGGATTTTGACAATAACATTGTGTTTTATTTGTCGGTATTACAATAGTTCAGTTTTTTTAGCTTAGTTTAGTTCAGTTTTTTTAGCTTAGTTTAGTTCAGTTTTTTTCAGTCTAAGTTCAGTGTTTTTCTTTTTTTCTTTCCTTTATAGTTATAATTTTAACTACATTCAGTGTATTTCAGATCAGTTCATCTTTTTCACTTTAGTTCAGTTTTTCGGTCCAGTTCCCCGGCTTTCTCTTTCTACTTACTTCAATTTAGATCAGTTTCAGTTCGAGTACAGATCTTTAGTATCCTACTCCGTATTTATTAGTGGCTCTGTAAATCATAATAGTTACTCGCCGTATGTATACACTTGAAGCATCAAAGAAATATCGGATGTACCAAAAACTTGTTAAATTAGTTCAATATGGATCAGTAATAAAATCAAGTTCTAGTTCCTTTTATCATGTAAGCCAGTGCATCTCTATTCCGTATGACTAAAAAGCAAACCAAAATCATGAAGAATTAGTGAAAAGCACAGTTTTTCCTCGTTCTGTTGACAAACTTTTCCTTTACTTCCTTCCCATTTTCCTTTTCTACCCCAATTTCTTGCATCTGAACTGTAAAGGAACTACCCGTAATAAACTACAGTACAATTCTACACTAATGTGTCATCCCAAAGCCACTACCCTTTTAAATATAATGGACAAATCATCTTACCTCTAATGATATGATTATTCAACAGCTTAAAAGATTAAAGTCAGCAGACAATGAAGTATCTGTCAATACCAAGCCATGACTGATGACCCCTTTTAAAAACAGCAATACCATATTATAATTCTGACTACCCTCTGTTAACCAAGTTACCAATTACCACCAATATACTATACAAATCTGATACATTGGAGTATAATACTACGGCAACAACCGAGTCTAATCCCATTTAATGAAGGTGCTCTGAGATCGGGATATATACAACCTTACCCATTTTTAAGAGAATAGAGCCATTGGAGTATAATACTACAGACTACAAACAAGACACTGTAGACATAAGATTGGACACGCAAAGCCCACACACATATATGAAGGCAGTAAAGCTTTTCTTTTTTCCATTTGCTTCCTCCCCTCCCCCCACTGTCACTCCAATTGTCAGTGTGAACTCTGCCAGAGCACCCC
>ONZK01003666.1:94826-108634 GCA_900322385.1 Pharnaceum exiguum
AATCAAAAAAGCATTTACACTCATCATATTTAAGCACTTCCTCCTTCGCTTGGTACTACATAGGAAAACACCCCAAAACACTCTGCACTTTGCACATCTTCCTCTCTTGTTCTTCTCTTCTTTTCTCCTCACCCCCCTCTACTTCTCTCTCTCTCTACCTTGCACTGAAACAAATGGAGACTAGTGATGAAGATAGAAAGATCAATGGTCATGATCATGATCATGATCACCAAGATGAACAAAACCCCTCCAAGAGGAAGAAAGGTGGCCTTATCACCATGCCTTTCATCATAGGTAACATTAAAAAACTCTTCTTTTATATGCATGATGTTGTTTTATTGGTATTCAGTATTCTAAAGTGGTGATCATATTGTGTTATGTTACAGCAAATGAGTCATTTGAGAAGGTGGCAAGCTATGGATTGTTACCAAACATGATATTGTATTTGATCAAAGATTATAAGATGACAGTTAAAGGAGGTACCAATGTGCTCTACTTTTGGCAAGCAGCTACAAATTTCTTGCCTGTTGTTGGTGCCTTTCTTGCTGATTCTTACTTGGGTCGTTTCCTTACAATTGGTATTGGTGCCATCATTAGTCTCTTTGTAAGTTTCCTCAATCAAAATTTCATCTTTCTTTGTGCTTGCTAATACAGTATGTGCAACATAATTCTGTTTTTTTTACTATCTCCCTCCATTTTACCATTTTATTAATTAATTAGCTTACTAGGTGGACAACTGAGTTAATTCATGTTAATCGATCTTAATGAGTATTAAATATATTGCTGAAAAAGGTTGGTGTACATGTTATACAACAACGGGTGTAATCTCTATTCAATAAGGGTACTCGGGTCAGTATATTATGTTAGAAAAAATACTACGAGGAAATGAAATTGGGTGGTTTCCTTCTAACATGGGTGCACGATTCATGTGACAAAGGAGTTACAAAGTAGAAAGGTCTACTAAAGATAAATTGGTAGTTTCTCTATAAAGAACGTGTTTTAGGATCAGGAGAAGTTAATTTGGAAATTAGTACCGTTGATAGTTGTCAAAGCACATGCATGATGGTGTAACTGATGTTCAACTGTTAATTGTTTAATGTTTAATAAAATCTAGAGTCAGCAAGGTCCGCAGTATCAACTTCCAGACTCCCAATTATTTGACTTGTTTATCAAATTATTTTTCCTCTTCTTTCTTCACTACTCTTTTGGTTGATTTATTATGTAAGAATTGATGTTGTGCTGGGGACACTTATGATCACATGGCGTGTACGCGTATGGGGGTCCGTGATTTTTGTCCTAAACAATTCGGACCTTTTTGCTTTATTTTCTCTTTGGTTAATTCTTCCTGGATCTTTTTGTAAAGTTGGTATGACTTTTTTCATTTTGTCTCCCCTTTTTTTTCATAAATAAATTCGAAGGGATATACTAGAAAATATTAAATTTAGATCGAAAAGATGAAAATTAGTAGTATAATAATATAAAGCTAAGCACAATGATTAGCATCACTGTTTAAAGCGCTTAGATCAGCTCAACATAAACATCATAATTACTTCATGTATATTTGTTAAATTATTGTATATGAAAGGAGTTGTACCCAAAATACCATTTCACAGGATCATTATATGGGAAATACGCTCGGTTATTGTTGTTGTCGTTAATTATATTGAATGAGGAATGGGTTATAATTGGAAATCAATGCTCCATAGTAATTCTGTACATTGCTAGGAAAGTGTCAATTGTTTAAGTTATTTATTATATGAACAATCAAAATGTTTGCTAAGCCTGCCGAGGCTTTGAAAGAGGTTCCTACACAAGGTGCATGAAAGCAGTATGGTGCTGCAGCACATCCTTAGCAAAGGTGTCATATAAGTCATATGCAAGTCTGAAAGATTGTCTACTTGTCTTAAGAAGTTAGGAGTCCACTCTCTTTCTTTATAACACATATTCTGTGGTCCTCACTAAGATGACCAAGCTGATAATTAGGAAGATCGTCCTTGCACATTGGGGTCAGGGAAATAAATTCATAAACTTTGTGAAAATTCAATAGTTTCTGGTTTTCTGCTGTAGGGTGTTATGTGATTTATGATCATTGAGTGAACAAAAACCTTGGGAAAGTGAATGCAGATGATAAGAAGATAATTATCCCTCAGAAAATGTTGTGTTGATCAGTAAGCTTATCATATGTAAATCATAATTGTTCCAGCTCACATACTCAGAATCCAACACTGATGCTGAAGTGGTGAAGGTTTTGGGACCACATGACCTGGCTTTTCTTGAGTTAGAATCTGGTCTTTGTTCTGCAGATTAATAAGTTTTTGCTTAATTTACTGATTACTCCAGTGGAGCACATTGGCAAATTGATGTGCAGAACATGTGAGGGTGATTATGGACGGTGGGATTTGCTGATCATATGGTTTTATCAAATATAGAGCTTATTTAGCAACACACATTTACACTCCTCCTAAGTAGGGATACAGGGACGAAATTCATCTTGATATTACTGAGAATGATCACATTTTCATCTAAAGTCTAAACAAAAGGGCGGATTTTCTCATAATGATGTGCTGTGAACACTACTTAAACTATGGAGCTTTTTATGCTTGTTAAATCTTGTGGGTGGCACTAAGAATTGTTGTAAATCGTCTATTATCCTCTCTATGACGAATTCTCTTTAAGATGGAAATAGAGGATCATTAATTTACTAGCAATCATGCCCTGACATAAAAATGTGTTAACTTTATATCTATTGCAAAAGTTGTAAGTTACTGAGAGTATCTACAATTTTTCTCAACCTAGGCTGAGTTTATTAATTGATTGATGCAGGGAATGTTTCTCCTTTGGTTGACAACTGTGATTCCATCAGCAAAGCCTCCGCCATGCAACCCTTTAGCCAACAACTGCAAAACCCCTACAGGTGGTCAATACACTCTTCTGTTCTCTGCTTTCCTGTTCATGTCAATTGGAGCCGGTGGTGTTCGACCGTGCTCCCAAGCTTTCGGAGCTGATCAGATTGACCAAAGGGACAATCCCAAGAACCGAAAGATTTTAGAAACCTTCTTCGGCTGGTACTATGCCTGTGCTTGCCTCGCTGTGGTGCTCGCCTTGACAGTTATTGTGTACATTCAGGATCACTTGGGTTGGAGGATTGGTTTTGGAATCCCTGCAATTCTCATGTTTTTATCAGCTCTCTCTTTCTTTCTTGCTTCTCCATTTTATGTGAAGCATAAGGTCGAGAGGAGCCTCTTTAGCAGCTTGGTAAAAGTTGCAGTTGCTGCTTTTAGGAACAGGAAAACACAACTGCCTATTCGAAAATCAGAAGTCCAATACTACTATCAGAAGGACTCTAAATTTACTGTTCCAAGCCCCAGGTTAAGGTTGAACATCTGATCATTGTTAATTGTTATTATTATTTTTTAAAGAGTTTGCTATATGTAGAAAATCTGACCTTTTCACTTTTCATTTGATTTTAGGTTCTTGAACAAAGCATGCATCATTAGAGACCCCGACCAAGACATTGGCCCGGATGGATTGGCAAGAAACCCATGGAAACTTTGCTCAGTTGAAGAAGTCGAAGAGCTAAAAGCACTAATAAGAGTCATTCCTATGTGGTCGTCTGGTATAATGATGTCAGTTACCACTAGTAGTGGTGGCTCATACGGGTTGTTGATAGCAAAATCCATGAACCGACACATCGGGAAAAACTTTGAGATTCCAGCTGGATCTTTTGGGACATTCTTGGTCATAGTCATTGTAATATGGATCCCTCTCTATGATCGGGTGATCATCCCTTTGGCATCAAAGGTTCGAGGCAAGCCGGTCCACCTTGGTGTTAAGCTACGAATGGGGATTGGGCTCTTCATCTCTGCACTTGGAGTGTTGGTTTCTGGAATTGTGGAGCATATCCGTAGGCGAAGGGCTATCAATGAAGGGTTTGCGGACAACCCCAACGGGCTGATCCATATGTCTGCTATGTGGCTCTTACTAAGTCAAATCTTTGGCGGATTGGCTGAATCCTTTAATGCAATTGGCCAAACTGAGTTCTTTTACACAGAGTTCCCCAAAAGCATGTCGAGCATAGCTACTTGTCTGTTCGGGGTAGGGATGGGCTTGGCAAGCTTGATAGCCAGCGTAATTTTCAATTTAGTTGATAGTATTACCCAGAGAGGAGGAAAGCAAAGTTGGGTTGCGAACAACATCAACAGAGCACACTATGACTATTACTATTGGCTCATGGCTTTCTTGAGCTTCTTGAATGTGTTCTACTTCCTGTTTTGTAGCTGGTTATATGGACCTGTTATTGATAAAAGGAATAAGGTCGTCGACGAACAAGAGAGTACTGTTGGGGTGGAAGAAGAATTGGCAATGCTGAGGAATACAAGTCGACATGTTAAAGGAGACTTGAAAGACGATTACAGTTTCTCAAAAACAAATGAGATTGCAGTTTGATGGATGTTTTTGGTGTAATAGGTTGTGTACTATTGAATCAGTAGCTTAACTATAAAAGTATATTGCCTTCAATATGAATATAGGGTAGATTATGGTGTTTTTGACCACTGTACCATTTTCAGTGAAATGAATTTTACTGCCATAGTAATTCTGCTTGTAATGGTGTTTGAAGTTGATATATATGATAAACTTTATAGCTGAGAAACTTCATGATAAGAAAGGCCTAAAGATAGTCTTTTGTACAGGCTCTGATCAGGGATCGAGCTGATCACAATATTGTAACAGAACATGTATCCCATGGAAGAAAAAAAAAGGTATCAATTCAACAATGTATTTGTTCTCGTCAACTCGTTATTCATGTATTCATTTTTTCGATATCAATACTAGCAAGCTCTCTTATTTGTGTTTGGTTTAGCTACAAAAATCTGCAAGGAATTTGCATGAACGTACATTAGAACTCCGCATTTAAGTGTAATTGGGCGAGAATAATACTAGAATGGGTATACTCCTTCCTCTTGGGAAGTTCTTGTGTTGCACCCCTTTTAGTTACCTCTCAAAAAAATATTGAACCATCGAATGTGTTGCCTTTTTACTCCAAAATTATACTAGTAGATGAGAATTTCAGATTATTAGAAAACATCCCATTATTTGCATCCGGTTAATCAGAATTCAGAACACTCTTTTCAGTTTTTGGAAGCCTATTTCCCTACTCCCTACTTCCATGTCTGAGTGTAAGTAGTAAAAAAACAGATTTTTTTATTTTGTAGTCTGCACCCTCCCAAAAAACAATGAACTTGGTATGAATTGACGTGGTTGTGACTTGGCATCGCACATTTCTTTTCCGCATGAGACGGATTGAGGCCCAATTATTCGAATTTGATATTTGACAGCTGAAAATACATTGTCAACCAGCCCAAGTAAACTGTTTTCTTGTAAGAGTACTTGACTTGGCGTAACCTGTATGTCAGTTGTGCATGAGAATCGACTTATTTAATCATCAATCACTACAGGAAAACGTGTACACTCAGTACGTGTACAGGAAAATAGAATAGGGTGATGAAATTGACGCATTTTGAGACCCCTCTTCGTACAATTCATAAGTGGCATTTGGCATGCTGTCATCTTTCTATGGTGTGGGTGCCAAATTCTTGGCTTGCAATCCGGCTGTTTTTGATTTTGAGCACTTTTTGCTGGTCCTTGTATTCTGTGTTACTACAATTGATCTCCAATTTCCCTCGCACGGATGTTCCCATGGAAATGATGAAAATTTGGTGGTCGATGGGTTGTTGTTCTATGGCTACAGGAAACCTCTCAGCTTAGGCTCTCGCTTTGGAACAATGGCAAATGAACACTTCTACATCGTCAACATCGATCGTCAACAATACGGAGTACACTACTCATGGTTCATCAAAAGAGATCTAAATAAACTTCCGGCTAAGTTTCTAAAGTACGAAATTGTGTATGCTGGATTATGGGCCGTTCTCTACTAGATCAAAGCTAAAGAGAAAATAAACTTTTAAAAGTTGTAAAGAACAAACTCATGCATGTATGCATAATTTCAAACACTTCATGGAGTGCTTGAAGGCACATTTGAACATATGAAATAACCTCATAGATGTCATTTGATGCACCTTCTTTTTTATGTAAATGGATGCATTGAGGCTAGTGAGAATCAATAATCCCAAATCTTAAAGGTTGCGAGTATGATCTCTACCATGTTAAATTTAGACCCAAATAGAGGTGATATAACGAATCATCAATGTGGGACATAAGTTATCACATTTTCCAACACCCTGCCTCACACAAAGTGTCACTATGGGACGACCCTTTTGGGCCTGAAGTGTGGATATACCTCTTTGGGTGTCCAACGCGCGTAGGCTCAATTGGGGGAAATTAAACTGAAAGTCCGGGCTCACACAAATGCCACTTATGGGCTAACAACTGTAGGCATAATGGGGAACAACAACAACAATACATGCCCGCTCTGATACCATGTTAAATTTAGGCCCAAGGAGAGAAGATATAAGCTTGTGAGGATCCAACTCAAAATTAATTGACAATGAGTGGAGGGCACCCACTCACTTATATACACCTCAAGACCACTACAAATCATCAATGTGAAATATAAGCCACCACATATTCCAACATTCCACTTGAGCTACTTTGCCCTCAACTCTTTTTTGATATCATTAGATACACGATTCTGATTACTTCTCAAAACCTTATTCCAAAATTCCCACCCATACAAGACATAGCTAGAGCATCACAATCCACAAAGCACCCTCTCAATTCACAAGGTAGGACCGTTGGACCATATTTAAGAATTATAAAATTAAAATATTTTGATTTAAGTAGGTTATTAGGAGAGTACTATAACAAAAATGGTTAAGAAGTGAAATAATGTCTTTTTTTCAAGAGAACCACGAAAGACAATACTAGTTTACGAGTTTAGGGGGATCGACTTTTGAGCTTCAGACATAAGCTTAGTTTGGGATGGTTGTTGTTACCAAAATGATATCCGTCAATAACAAAGTTTTAGACTAGGTTCACTATATGTCAATAACAGTACGAGGTGCACAAAAATCGGTTCTCTTCTAAGGTAATACAGTCACTACTCACCAGGGCACTCTAGGGAGAAGAGTTAGAAGTGATTGAAACTTGACTCAAAAAGATGAGGAGAGAACTGTATTTAGAGAGCGAAGGGGATAAGTGTTTTTGGTGTCTTCTAAACATCAATGGGAGGCACCTATTTATTGTATATCAGAATGAACCTGTACAACAACTGAGGTAACTATATATTGTGTTTAATTACGAGTAAATAGAATTAATCACATACGATACAAAGGCTCCCAACCGCCAAAAACAGCCACAATAAAAAAATCTTAACAACCATAAGTATTTAATATAACAAGGCCCAAAAAAGATAGCTAAGCACCATCCCACACCCACATATGGGCCTAGAGCCATTCCTAAGAGCCCAAGATCCAAGGCCCAGGCCGGGCAACGACAGTGCGCGCGCGCATGTGGTTCATGTCAACCTAATAACTCGGTGAACATAATCTCCACTCCTCAACTAGTTCTTGTGAGCTAGTATACAATAACAATAAAGAAAGACTAGCATTATTTCTCTCCTCACCAATGTGGAATAAGTGCTTTCACCTACAGTTGGGTAAATGGTGAGGTGAATTGAATAAACAGTTTCGAATCTTATATTTGGTAAGTGCTTTCATTTTACAACAATTTTGAAAGAAAAAAAAACACCTCAAAAATATAAAATTGTTGCCAAAATCACTTCAACCTTCGCAATCGAGATAGAAAGAACTGTTGCTAGGTCATAATGAAGCAAATTTTCCATCATTTGCAAACAAATCCGGATCCTCTTTCATCCCAAACAGTTCCGTATTTGAGCAAATGCAGGCAGTGCAACTGTACAAGGCCTCCGTTTTGGAGGGGCCCATTGTAGAAGAGTGTCAAGTAGATTGAATAGCTTGAAACTAATGTACAATAACTTAGCTGGTTTGGGCAATTTTATCCCTAAAATTTACCTATACACAAATTTCTACACATGTCATATCACCTTACAACTCTATTTCCACTTCCACATTATTCCTACAATTTTGTTACAACTCCTTTAAACTTGTGCACATTTATTAATTCATTCAATTTCCAAATATTTTATTTTTAAAATAAAGCTTGGATGGGTATATTTTTTGATAAGAAATAGTATAAAATAGTAAGCTATGTTTAATGAAATAGAAAGAGAAAGTTGTAAGATGAGGTATCTATTCATATGAATACGGAATACCCCGCCTTACAACTTTGCCAAAGTTGGGTAAAGTTGCATCAAGATTATCCTTGCAACCTTTGCAACTCTCTTGCAACCCATTAAAGTTGCAAGGGCATGTTTATTGCTTATATTTAAGTGGGTTTAAAGAGGAGTTTAAGCTTGAGACTTGAGTATAATACCTATATTATGGGATCCAATACATAAAAGTATAAAGGTGAGTTTTAAAATCCACATACTCACCTTTGTACCAAAATTAACTAAATACATGGGACCCGCATGTATTTTCTCTTTAAATTATTCATTATTTTAATTATTAAGTAAGTTTAAGTAATAAAGTAGAAAGTATAACTAGAGTCTAAATTAAAATTTTGTGATGTGTCATTTTTCTTAGGAAAATTTGATGTAAAAAATCCCAACTTTGAGGTATAAAATGAAAATAATCCCACATTTCCATATTGACACTAACACCCCATACTATAGTTGATATAAAATGAAATCAGTCTCAGCTAACGGCATTAACTTTTTACCAAAAAAAAAAAACTCAAGGACAATCTAATGGCCAAGTTTGATTGAGCATCCCATTCCCCAACCTAGGCTTCCCCAACCATGAAACCAAAATCCAGTACACCGGCCGTAGAAGATTGAAGTGATACTTGGGGTACGGTAAAGACAGGGAATCATCTCCAATTCTTAGGTACACCGAGATTTATAACTAGTATTACAACAAAAAAATCATTAGTCACATTTTTAATGCCACTAGTCAATTCCGTTGTAATTAGTCATAAATCAACAAGGTGTACCGGTACACACGGTGTACCAAAGACTTGTTGGGGAATCATAGACATTTAAATCAAAACTGAGAATACAAAAAGTGCCAAGCAACATAACGGAGCAATGCTAGGGATATAAGCCTTATATCCCTCTGACATGTATAAGCCGTGGGCCCCGCGCACTAACTCAATATTTTATTCTCAAAATAAAAATTTTTTTTTTTTTACTTTTAAACTTAGGACCACAAAACATAAAATTTCGTTCTCTTTCGAGTTGCATATTTATATACCTCAGTTGTATATTGTTATATGAGAGTTGTATATTAATCTATCCGAGCTGTATGTTTTTACATGCAATTTGCTCCGACTCCATTCTCTCTCCACCCCACTATGTGTTTTTTTTAGTGTGTACATATTTTCGAGTTGCATATTTGTCTGTTGTAGTTGTATATTTGTATATCTGAGTTGCATATCTTTCTATTATAGTTGTATATTTTGGTGTATGAGTTGAATATATTTGACTAAGTTTCTCGTACTCCATTCTCTCTCCTCCCAAAAGTTTCATTTGAATGCAAAATTTGTATGTTTTTATAAGCGAGTTGTATATTGCTTTATTAGACTTGTATATTCATTTCATACAGTTGTATGTTTGTAAAACAAAATAAAAATTATTAATTTTTTGTCGGGTTTGCTGACTCACTTCCCAATATCAATAAATTATACTACTTTTTGCTGGTGGCCCAGCCTTATACGTTTTAAAACGTATAAGACTTATAGCCTTAGCATTGCTCAACATAACGCGGCACCCAAACAAGCAAAAAAAGGAAAAAAGAGTCGAACATAACAAGACTGATCACAAACAGTGATGAGACTACAGGGAGAATTAACAGCTCTAGTCTTGGGAGTACCTAAGTTGAACCGTATTTCAAACAGTACCTCTTGCGATTGTAATACATCATTTCATTGAAGCTACAATGTACGTTACTTTGGGACAATTATCTTTTTTCTCAACTCTAAGCTCTTTTTCAAAGCATGTAGCTCAAACTCCCTTCTCCCAATCAAAAAGTTAGCTCAAACAAATTTCTACGGTTTTCAGTCTTTCACTGAGTGTAAATTCAGTAAACTATGTCAAATTAATCAATTTAAAACAAAATTCGTACGCAATTCTTTCAACTACTTATATGTCATGCCGCGCAAAGCCCCGCCCTCATGCTCCGGCACCGACAAACCCACGCCAACACCACGCAGCCACCCCCTATGTCACTCGCACCTCTTCAGTCTTCCGCGCCGACTCCTTGTAGCAACTAGCAATCCAAGCTGACAACCCGTACCCGCTACCAGGCCCCTCGTCAGCCCTTCCTCATGCCGCCGTAGATATCAAATTACATCTGGGAATGAGACCCATTTGCTCCAAAAGAAACTATGACAAGGGATTTGCGGTACTAAGAGATGGAGAAGATAGAGAGTTTTAGAGAGAGAGAGAGACTAAGAGAGTCTTCTTTTTGGCAATGAAAATAAGTTCTACAACAACAAACGTAATAATGGCTGAGTTTGGGTTGCTGTCAAGTGCTGTGCTGTAGCAAGTGTTGTAGCTGTGAGGTGCTGTAGCAGTGGCTGAAAGTGCTTTCACCTACAACTGGGAAAAAGGTGAGGTGAAAAAACAGCTTTCAAATCCTAAATTTGGAAAGTGCTTTCACTCAAAGCATTTTTGAAAAAAATGCCAAACACCCCAAAAAAATAAAAGTGCTGCCGAAAACACTTTAAAAGCACTTTGACCTCAACCCCAAACTCACCCAATGTATGATGAGTTGATACAAAAGTAACGTTGTTATTCTCAAACTAATTTCATTTTGTACCCAATAGAGTATGGGTGTTAGTGTTAATACGGAAAGGTGGGATCATTTTCATTTTACAACCCAAAAGTGAGATATCAAATTTTCCTTTTTCTTATATTCTAATAAGTAGAAGGGTTAAACATTAGACTCTAATATAACCTCTATAATCTGCGACCTACAAGAGTAAGTGAGGTCGTGGGATCGAGAAACCTTATCTCCAGTCCTTTTTTTTAATTGTTTCCTTTATTTTAGTTTCGTTTTCATTTTCGTTTTCTTTCTAACAGCTCAACATGGAAACATGACACCCAATTACCCAACTAGTCATCAAGGCACGACTTACAAGGAATAACATAATTTAACCTTAATAAACAAAGTCATTACTGTGAACTTCATTTAAATATTTTTTCCTAAGAAAAAAGAGATCACAAATTTTAGTCTGGTGGAACATCGCTAAGTAGACAGTTTAGAAACCTTCTACGTTCTACCCTAATTTATATTTTTACATCTCTCCACCATCATCACAACTAGCATCACCGTAGTCCCTAAACAATTAAAAAAAGCCCACCATATACGATGTGCCTAGTATGACATCAAATACAATCGGACCAACATGCATCCTCACCAACACCCACCTCTGTGAGTATCTAAATGTAGCTATTTAGCAAACATGCTTAGATCAAAGCTTTCTATCACTGAGTAATTAGCATAGATATTTCAATGGGTCTCTTATGAAATAGAAAGAAAATAATCAACAGTTCGTTTCGTTTGAAAGGTATACTGCATTCCCTCTCCAAGCCATATCTCCACCAAGAATGCCACAAATAGAGATCAACTTTTGGTCAACTGTATAATCCAAAATGTCCTACAGAAATAGCTCTCGTATAAACTTTGATAAAGAGCCAAAGGGGTACTACAACAACAACAACAATCCCATCTTGCTCCCATCTAAGATGGGGTAATGAGGGAGTCTGATATACGCAGCCTTACCCTGATTTGAAAAATCGGGAGACCGTTTCGAGAATGACCCACTTAGTACCTTTGAGAGAACCGCTTTGTGCCTGCAATGTGAAACCATTAGGAACCAATACACTCACAAAAACATTTTTACCTGCAGTGAAAACTCGTTAGGAACGAATATAACCTTAGAAAAATAAAGTCGTGGATAGACATGCAAAGGCTCAGTAATAGCACATGTAAAATAGAAGGAAAGACGACAAATACCATAGAAGTGCGAAAATAACATGCACAATAGAAACACTAGACTCACCAGGTCCTAGATGCTAACATTTCCCCTATCCTAACATGTCTAGCATCCTACCCTAACAGCCTAATACCATAATCCTCATTCTCCAAGAACTCCTATCTAAGGCAATGTCCTCGCTGAGTGATAGTGTGGCCATATCATGTCTAATACATATTCCCCCCAACTCTTCTCCTCCGAACCCCACTCACAACCATATTTTCACACCTACGGACCGGTGCATCCGGGCCTCTCCTGTGTATGCGTATTGTATATTCGTATGTTAGCGTATTTAGACAAAAAATATTTTTAGTCATAATTTTTATAATTTATTTTTTCAGAAAATATAAAAGGGAGGTGAATTGCACTTTACAGATAACTTAAGGAAATGATTTGCTACAAGAAAAACGTAAGGCTTTTAATTGCACGTCAAGGTAAACGTAAGGAGTTTATTTGATACTTCCCCGGTTACTCGCATACCCCTAGGGAAAAGATTCTCCTTCTTTTTAATTGAAAATTGATTATGAAAAAGAAGAAAAAAATAACCATCTGCATCCCAAACCCTTATGTAAGAGACTAATGACTATTTTGACAACATTACTGTATTCCTAAAAATAAACAAAATACTCGTACCTGAGTAATCAACAACCCTAAACCAAGACCTCTCATTGTCTGCCTATTTCTTTCATAATCTCCTCTTCTTAGGAAATTGATAATATAGAGTATTCTTTCGATGGATATGAAGAAATTGGTTTTAGTTTGTCAAAAAAAAAGACGAAACTGAAGTCTTGCACCAGACCACACTTCTCCAACACATAGGCAACCACTTATGTTGAGAAGGATATATTTATACGAAGAAAAATGAGGATATTCTAATGCATTTTTAAGGAATGAAGTCGTAGTATCTATTGTAAGTTTTTCTGTTATTTTTTAGATATGATTTTATTCGTTGGAATTGGTATACAAATTTTTTAATAATAAGTTTTCTCTATTAGTCTTATGTAATTTTTATTTTGTGTATATCATAATCTAAAATCCTGACACAACCCACACATCACTGAAATCGCACAACCCATACACTCGTACAAATTATTTACCAGCAACATGGCATGATTAATCTCCTCTCAGTCTAATATATTATAATATATCTTAACAATAAGGAAAATATATTAAAATAAATTATATATTAGAAATTAAAGGTCTTATTATTTTGTGGTGCGCTCATCGTATATCGTGGTAATTTAATCTAGTGAAACGCAATATGTTTGTTTGAATCAAATGACCTATGTGCTTCTAAAGGAGTTTTATGATAATCTCTCCGAGGTCTTGAAGGTCAAGCCACAACCGAACTTTTCTAGACTTGAAAGGAGTTTGTTGCCCTACGAGATAACCGTGTTTCTTGACTGCCAATTCAAACCAGTTTATTCTAACAAAGTAGGTCAGAGAAATTTTTTGGGTCTGGGACATGTGGACCTCATACATGTGTTTGAATTGAGTTATTATGCGTTAACTTTTTTGACTGTATTGGAAGTTCCCTCCTCGCTCACTCCAAGTTAGGATCAAAGCACACGTATTCAGTTGATGATCAATTCCAAGGGTGGAAAAGCAAAGGTTGCACTCGATGTCTATGACACGATGGCCGAGAGTGAAGCTCCTGTGGAAACCTTCTGCTTGGGCAGGGCTGGTTCGGTAACATCTCTGCTCCTTGCCTCCGGCAAGGCTGGATACCG
>ONZK01003667.1:0-12110 GCA_900322385.1 Pharnaceum exiguum
TATATATATATATATATATATATATATATATATATATATATATAATGTTTTGTTTGGGGAAGTTTTTGGAACAGGTAAGTCACCTTTTCCTTTTTAATTTTTTTATGTACGCTTCTTTCGTTCTCTATTTACAATAAATAGAGAAAAGTGAATAGATCTCTTTACAATAAAAGAAAAAGGGACATTTTTTGAGAAAAGAAATGAATCAATTAGTTTGCTTAACTCTTGCCCGATTAGATCTCGATGGAATTGCAAACAGAACATAAGGGCCGTGATGCACTAATAGTGTAAATAATGATGTACTTTAATTGAATTAAACTAAAAACTAAATTACACTGGGAGAAAAAAAACTAAACTACAAAATTTAAATAAATAGAACCAAAAAAAAAGAACTAAAACTTCAAATAAATAAAGCACATACTAAGGTTGTGTTTTATTCGTCGATTTTTTCAGTTCAGTTTAGTTTTTTTCATTTCAATTTAGTTTCAATGTTAGTCTTTCCGTTCGACCAAAAAACAAGCTTAACAATCAAATACATCCCCAAGTTTACATCAAGTGTGTATTTGATCCCTGAATCTTTATTGCTACGTATTTCATCACTCAAGGTAACACAGTTAAATATTCACACCATTTGGATGGCAAATACTACCCCATCTTTAGATCACAAAACAATCACACAAAAGAAAAGAAAATCGACAACTCAATATAAATGACACCATTAGAGTTGTATTTCGTATTCATTTATGAAGGAACTAAATAACAAATAGATACATATGATATTTTCATAAGTGTTAAAGAGTTTTTTTTTTTTGATATCCACGTATTAAAGAGTTTTAACAAAAACGAAAGATATATCATAAGACGAAGATGGGTATGTAGGTATTTGATTCTAATAAAAAAAATTATATTATAATCGTTTTTTCGATGGGAGGACAATAAATATTCTTTTTTTTTATGTAAACGGATAATAAATCTTTGTAGTGCTTTTCTGTTACTCTTCACATATAAATTTCATAGTTGTCTTTAAAAGTTGATTTAAGCCGTAATGTACCGTTCAGCTACTAATTCATACAAAAGTTATTTTTTATTTTTAATTTGGAAATGCAACTTGGTTTATTCATACTAAATTTATGATTTAAAAAATTTATAAATACATATATATATGATGTGTTTTTTTTTTAAATATGTGGTAGATGAACTAAAGAGATATTTTAAGGTCCAAAAAAGTTAGTATAAAATCACGTAACCATATAATGGAAGATCGTGTAACGCACGGAAAAGATTCTAGTATATATCACATTTAAGAATCTTTGTACCAGATCTATGAACCCTTAGGGTGTGTTCTCAAATGAAAAAAAACTTAAATGTAACACTATAAACGAACAAAACACAACCTTAGTGTTAAGTCATTAAAAAAATAAAACTTTAACTAGAAAGGGGATCGACATTTAAATCATTTTCTTTTCGGAAAAAGCAACCCAAACATATTGTTCCTTGACCTTGGCAATATCATGTATGGAAATGGTCGTTTACATTTTATAAATACAATGAGACCGTGAATTCTATAAGGATTAGACTACTCAAGCCAACTGTGGATTAAAAATGAGCTTCTTATCGCCAAAGATCATACTAGGCTCTCTCACCGACTTGTGTTTGTGTGTGCTACTTCACTAAAATGCTGCTTGATTCCTCCTTTTTTTTTTTGTTCTGTCTGAGGTACTGTCTTGCGATGCTATTGCTCTCAGAGTGGAGAAAGAAAAACACTTCCTAACGTGTAGGGAATTTGGTCGAGAGTTCATTTCTAGCCCGAGACCTCTCATTCTACTCCAATTTTTAGATACCCCCGATGTAAGTTTACACGGAGTGTTTTTTTACAAATTATTACAACATATGGGTAAAGAATATCGTCCTTGGCACAAAAAGAAGAGGATCATAAGAATTTGCCAAGGACAAGTCTACACCCTTGATTTAGTCATATACTTAAGGATGGTTGATTCATTTGAATTTTTTTTTACAATTTATCTTTTCTTTTGCCTAGGAACAAAAAGTAGAAAAACAAAATTTTACGTAATTTTTCTTTTATTTTTTCGCAAGGGCATATTTGGCTCAGATTACCCAACAGTTTGATTTTTCTTTACCAACATTTGGACCGACAATAGTGAACATTAGTAACAACAATTTATGACTCTCATCCTAAATCAAATTGTTGCAACAAAAATTACATTTTCGTACTAACTATTTGTAATTTGACGGTGATGATAAAGTTAAAAGTTTTTGTAGTGACAAATGTGCACAAGTGTCAGTACAAATATGTATATGAACACAATTTTTTCCCCGCTTTCCATAATTACAATAATTTGTTATACCAGACTTCCAAGAGCAAAACAGTTAATTTTTTAGTTAGTACAAATCAATCCTACACTCGTGTCGTGTTTAATGTCTATTATTTTTGTACTGACAAATTCATGAATTCATCAATACAATTGTACACACATTTCCAATAGCAAAATCCTACCAAACACATACTGGAATCAGCTTAGGACAAATTTGACGACATGCAACAAAGTAGACATGAGTTTTGTTGATTCTTTAATGCTTTGTACGGAATCAGCTTATACAGAGCAAATGCTAATTCTCCTAATTCGCATCATCGCATGTTTATTCGTTGGTGAACAGTTAAGAAGAAAATGTTTCTCAGCTGCCGATTTTTTCACCAGATTTCTTATTAATTTTCAATTTCTCTTGCATTGGCCAATGAAAGACTTTAACTACTGGTACATTACCTCCCCACTCATCAATAGATCAGAGTAGCAGTATATCAGTATATCAGCTCCAATGACAAATAGGTACTAACGGAAAAATGAAATCTATGATAATGCTATCTAATAGACGAATGAGGGTTTAACTCTTTGCCTGTTCTCTAAGAATCAAAATCCGCATTAACTTCTCTCAACAGCTTTGCAGCATCCTCCGGAAACACGGGATTAATGTGACATCCAGTACCGATTTCAAAACCGGCCAAAACACTCAGCTGGGGCACTATTTGTAGATACCAATGACTGCAGTTCAAATGTGTATCGTCAATATGAAGGGGAGAAGTATGAATCATGAAGTTGAATGGTGGATCATTCAATTGTGATGCCATCTTTTTCAGCATTAATTTAAGTAGGTAACCAAGATCCTCCGCCTGCATCAATAAGGTTAAACATATTACAGCATCATGCTACCAAATCAATGTGTATAACAACAACAACCAGTGTAAATCCCCATTCACCCCGGTGAATGGGGATTTACCAAATCAATATAGTAGTTACTCAAAATGAAGGTTCAAGGTAATTATCAGGTCACACAACGATCAACAGAAATGTCAATTTCAATCAAATTCAGAGACATAAGGTTGGGGAGAAGAGGTGAATATGCAAGAGGCTTGGACACCAAGACCGCAACACAAAGGTTATGTTAACCAGGAAAATTAATGGGATATGAGAATAAAACCATATTAATTGCTAAGCAGCTCACTTCATGACATGCTTATTCAAGAAATACCAATGGACAGAGATGTGTTCTGTTCCAACCCTTTATATGATCCCATACGTCACATCTTTACACAGCATTATCACAAATTTTGATGATCCCCTCATCTAAATCTTTTTTCCTAAAATCTCCTCATCAACATCTGATACCTTACAAGGGTCAAAATACCTAGGTAGCATAAGCTACAATAAACTACCATAAATATTATTCATCGAAATACAAAAAAAAAAAAGAATTGAAAGAAAGAAGAAGGGTAAGCTACATCATGCTCAGCTGTCTAATATTACTCTAAGCCAAGACTTCACGAGAATGGTTAATCAAAGAGTCAGACAGTCAAACTTGCTTTCCACCAAGCACGACCAATAAAAGTTACTAATGGTCAAACCTAGTAAGTGATTTGATCTAGGCAATTCCATCAAGCATGACCAATAAAAGTTACTAATGGTCAAACAAGATCATGTTATTTACCTTTTCCTCATCCAAGTGGTGGAAATGCGGAGAGTGATACCGGGGAATAATCCATATTTCAAAAGCATAAGTTGCAGCAAATGGAACAACTGAAATGAAATGTTTTGACTCATGAATATGCAGCTCCTTTGGTGGCACCTCGCAAAGAATACAACTTCCTGTCTGCTCAAAATACTCTTTCATAGCCGTAACGCGAGTGGCTGCTGAAGTAGGAACTATCGGGAGAGCTATAATTTGACTATGAGAATGACTCATTGATGCACCAGCTGAAGCTCCATGGTTCTTGAACACCTACAACATCATAGCATTTGTTAGTACAACATTTCATCAAACAAACCAAGTGTAAGGGAGAAAAAAGTAGAAATATTATCAAATTTATCATCCAGTAATCTAAGCACATTCAGCATTTCCAGATCTTTGATAATACAAATTGCTATGATAATTAGAACTCCAAAGCACATGTACAAGTACCACAATTGCTAGAACATGTATGCTAACATCAAAATAAAGCAGTATGCTACCCAACAAAGTAATCAACATTTCCCTCTGAACTGTGAACAGCAATGCAAAAGGTAATAGAAATATATTTGTTATCCAATTCCTAGTACAATGTCAGTATTCATAATCATAGTAAGGCTCCGTTCTTTTGGACTGAAACTAACTGAAAACTCGAAAAAATGAGTAATAAGAACAGGGCTTGACTTGTCAATGTAGTACCCTGTACCCAACAGCCTAATAGGCTAATAGCTTATATAAGTTGGCAACACTATACTGCAATCAACTAAGTTACGCTTCCTAGAGTCCAGAAACCAAATATTTGGAGAAGAAAAGTTGAAAATGCTGACTTTAAAGTCTTAAACTAAAGATCACACCCACATTGGTAAAAATCAAAACTTAGCAGGTTCTTAGTTCCTACCAAAGCAATGAACTTTTTCCTGCAAAGCCCATGACTTTCCTATAATACTCACAATGCAAGCTACTTCCAACCTACAACCATAAAACCATCAGGCTATCACATTCATTCAATACTAACTCTACTATCATTTTCACTAACCCTTTTCCCTCTTTTATCTTCAAGAATCATACCTGACAGGCAACCGAACTTAACACAACTTTGGAATTAAAAAAAACCATCAAAATACATTCAACAGCATTATGTTCATTCACTTTATCAAGCATTAGCTACATCACCCACACATGTTCCATACAAGTTCAACACTTTATCACTCCCAAGGTCACAACCTTAAAAAGTGCAAGTAAAACTACATCACCCACAATTCAGAAATGGCCCATACAAGTGAAAATCTTTATCACACACAACCTTATTAAAAAAAACATCACCATCGAATGTTCCACAAGTTCAAATCCATATCACCCATGAGGCCATAACTTATAACACATTTACACTCCAAAAAAGAAAAGAAAAATAGTAGTACCAAATATGCACATGATCACATCTCACATTGACATTTTCAAACAAAAAACCAACAGAAGTAGCTGTAACATATATTCTTATTCACAGAAACATGTGTTTCCCTGTTTATACACGAGACCCGATCATTAATGACACAAAATGTTGATCCCAATCACGTCTCATATATGAAACGGGTTTCACACAAATTTTCCACCTTTTTTTGTAAATATACACTAACTACCCCAAATTACATAATTAATTAAACTAGTCACCTAAGCTATACATACATGATACACATATGATCACTTTACACTAATAAACTCTTATATCACAACACAACCAAAGCCAAACAGGCAAACTTATCCATTTACCACTCACTATATGCTAAATCAACAAAAGGGTATACTTCAAACAAACCAAAAAAGAGATAAATCCAATATTAAGACATTAAACAATCATGATCATACCTGAACATATTGAACAGACTCAAAGGCAGCAATTTGGATGACCCTTTCCTTATAAGCCAACAAAACCTTAGCAACCCCAGCCGGTTCAAGATCAGATAAGTGAACCGTGTGGGTCGTGGTTTCAATAACCACGTCATGAAACCCAAACCCAGGAACCACCACATCATTTTCAAGCTTAGTTGGCTCATCAATGTCCCTGCTAAGTGCAGGATAAAGATTCTGAATGACCCTGACTTCCCAATCTGCCCCACAGTTGTGGGGTACCCTGAAAATCTCGGGAGCACACTCGTGCTCGTGGCCCATGCAAAAGGGGCATGCAGTTTGGGCTGGAGATTGGGCTTGGGCTTGTGTTTTGGATTTGAAGTCTGATGGTCGTTTGGATCTTGCTGGAGAGAATACTACCCATTTGTTGTTTGTCTTGTCATGCCTTAGCTCTGGGTTTCTCGGCTTTTGTGCTGATGATGTTGACATTTTTGTGTGCTCTTTGATATGCTGAGTTAGAGGACGATGGTTATGGTGGGTTTACTGTTTTTGTTCAGTTTTAGTTTTATAGTTGGCTTGGGGAACAAAAAAGTGAGCTTCTGTATCTTCTGTCTCCAGAAATAAAGGAAGGTTTAGATTTTGTTTCCTTTTATGTAGTTTCAATTTCTTCTGCGAGGGGAAATGGGAAAACTGATCTTTCCTATATTTGTTTGGTAAATCTAAAGTACTTTCTCGGCTATATTTGTTTTGGTTTTTGCACAAAGTCACAAACTCTTAAAAAATAAAAATTATTTATGAAAATTACATTTTTATTTCAACAAGTGGAGAGTGAAAACGGGCATGAAAATAAATAAGATTGGGTAAAATGATCATTTCAAACCGAAAAAGGGTGTCAAAAATAAACACCCTAAATTGACATATAAAAAGAACAATATTGATAACTTGGTAACTTGTTAATATTTCATTATGCAGTATACTAATATTTGTTAGGCTCTTGAAAATATGAACAAAATGACTAATAGTAACTGGAAGTAATTGATCTAAAGGCTAGGCATCCTCCAGCCATGTGCCAAATCCCACCTTACTTAAACAAGGTAAACACGAGTACATCTGGTGTGCAAAAGACGTGTACTGGTATGAAGTAGGTAATTTGATCTCTTGTGAGATAGTCTCAATTCATGACTAGTTGATGAGGTAAAAAAATTGAACTTCTGAAGTTCCAAACTAGTGTACGCTAACCGCATAAACGAAGTGATGAAGGGAGGTAAGAGTGTTGGTTATGAAATTATGATAGATGAACAGATGAGTGAGGGATGTCAAGATAGCAACATAAAAACAGCTTGACCAAAAAGCACAGCAGCCAGGAACACCAACATGAGAAAGCCGATTTGCAGTACCACCACTGTAAACTTTCATTAGCAAGCGTCAAACTTCATCACAATCATTATAGTTTATGGATGCAGCGGTTAATTAGTAAGATGAAACGAGTGCACAACAAAGGGTCCATCCGTCCATGTACCAGTACCACAATAATCATGACAATTATTCCTAACGGGTAAAAGCATGAGATTAACAGTGCAAGAAGATGAAGAACAACTTAGGATAAAAAGCGAGACATCCAAGACTGAAACCGGGACCATGCCAGTTCAGCAGCAGTTTCAGTTTCATCGTTGATGCCCATCTTCTTCTTCCTCTCAATTCCTTCCGGAGACAAGTTCATGAATGCATGTCCGCATTCTGGGTAGAGGTGCACCTCATGAGGAACCCCTGATGCCTTCAGCTTCTCCTCCAAATCTTTCGCGGCCTGTAAGATCCAAAAACATATTACTTTCCAATCTATAAGGGAGATACAAAACTACATCTTCAGTTCCTCACTCCACATTAGAAGCACAAACGTGTCCCACAAAATGAGTAATAAAACAAATCAAATTCACAGCAAAGAAGTCTAGTGGCTTTCTCCTCCCAGAATCCCCAGTAGTAACTCAAGGAGGGAAACAAGGAAGTAACTCAACAAGGGAAACAAGGAACAAAATAGAAAGATAGTCATTCCAATTCAGGAAACCTTGGTTTCAAGATACAGAGATATATAGAGCCACACAGAAAATGCAACAGTCCAGTACAAACGCATGACACATGACAGCAATCAGAAATTGAAATGCAAACATGGATCAGAGATGTTTATAATCAAGAGACCTGCTGCATATCAATTACATATATTTTCAAAAGCGATGCCAAATCATAGAAGTTCCATAATTTTAGAGTAACTCGGCTAACTCATTTCTGGTCCAGAGTTGCATACTAACCTGATTTCAGACAACCTGACACCATTGGCTAATCCAATACTACCTCAACCAAAGACTCACATCAGATAACCAATGTCTCGAGTTTGAAAACTCAAGACCTCATCCCACTGCCAGAAATCCCATAGAGAAAGTGTAGAATAGGCACACCAAACACATCATCCAAATGGTTAGACGGACGTGGGGACATTTTTGATGAAAATTTTAAAGCAGGGTGTTTGATTCCTAAATCAATGCTTATGCTATGATATTAGATACCATCACCCTTCTTGTTTTTTATGCACATATTCTGGAACCCATACAGTTTCATTCGAGAAAACTTCTGGTTACAATGATACCATACTCCAATAGCCGGTAACAGTTCTCTGTTTCATCTCTGCGTCCCTGATTCTCATCTCCCATCCCCTCTCAACCTTATGCTCTTTCTTTTTCTCATCTTGCCCAAACTCAGCTTGTGCGTCGACCACATTGCCGCTTGCCGACCACCCTATCACTACCATTCACCGTTCTCTCTCTCCTCTTCTAACTACCCCTGCGGCCCTGCCCCAATAATAGCATGCAACAACGCACATGGCCCCCAGCCCCCCACAATCACAATTTGCTGCCTCGACTAGGTCTGAACCGCTGTCTCCCACCAACCACCATCACTATCTGTGATCTCTGGCTACTTGAAGGTTGACCAAGATGGCAGTGGGCAGACTGCCTCATTGATCTCCTGCCGCACTTTATCTCCCTAGCTAATTTGGTGAATGAAGTCTCTTAACTGAATATAAAGAAGGAAACCAATATTTGATGATTACGTTACAAAATCACTTGCCAAAGCCAAACACATTACAATTGTAACCATTACCATTACACTTGCTATCCTTATTAGTTCCGAACTTCCGATACCCTTTGCGTAACACTTTAGTGTACCAAACAGCCCTAAGTGAGTGAATTCTAGAGAATCTGGATTCTAGAATATGAGATGAGCACCAAGAGCTTGTTGCTTGACCCTTATAGTTGAGTGATAAACTGATAATCAGTAATTTGATCCTCAAGTCATCACATCCACCACAGGAAATCCGAAATCCGGGTAGTTCAGATTGTTATTACAGCTAAGTTCGTATAATTAGGCAAGAGGTAGAAGTATTCTTCAGGGAAAGGCTTTCCTGTTTCATAGAGCCTACTACAACAACAACAACAACAACAACAACAACAACAATCGAGTGTATCCCCATTAGACGGGGGTGCTCGGGGTCGGGATGTACGCAACCATACCCCTGTTCATAGAGCCTACTGGGATCTCAAAATTGCAAAATATACTTGTAAAAACATAACAAACTTCATGAAAATTTCTGCGTACAATAGAAGACATCAACCAACTGGTGAATTTACATCTTCTACATAATACAGATCTCTAGACAGGTAAGACCATCGAAGGAAATGCTATGGAAAGGGTAGCACCAGCTAAAGACAGCATTCCTTAAGTTGCGAGACACCAGGATTTCACAAATAAACAAACAAAATTTTTCTCCTAAGTGGCTAATGAAAAGAAAAGGGAGCTCACCGTAACATCTGAAAACCCGACAAAGCTATCCTGCTCCCCAAAGTGACCTTGAACAGGAGCTTTTGCCTGGGCAGGATCAGCAAGCTCTGGGGAAGGAACTCCATAGAAAGCTACAACAGCATCGACACCAGGGACAAGGACACCGCTGGCAATCGAGAGAGCCCCTCCCATGCAATATCCTGTAACTCCAACCTACGGGAAAAAATATTGAAATGATGCGATGAAACATGTTAACAAACCATCTACCAAGTTGGCAATTGAGACAGAAGTCATATTTTCATTGTGCATCTCTTGTTATAACATAAAAAGAGAACATGACAATAGCACAAAATGCTTGAACATACTTTCTTCGACCCATTTGCCTTAAGCCAGTTCACTGAAGCTTCAATATCCTTGACAGCACCTTTCCAGTCAAGACCATCCATCAAATGCTGAGCTTCTGCAACATCTAAACCCACCTTTCCACGGTATAAGCTGCCAATATCAAACATCATCGTCATGATTACATGGCCACCAAGATTTGTGTAACAAAGCACAAAGAGTCATCAGTAACAAGAGGACCTAGAACACATACTCAGGAATAAGCGCTTTGAATCCAGGCTCCAGCTGAGAAATCTTAATAGCATGGTTCTTAATCTCGAAATCTACACCCCCACCATTCTTGAAGCACAACTATCCCAGGAGCATCATCTTTTCCAACAACATACGCATCAAAGCTCTAGTAGTCAAAAACATAAACAAGAAGGTTACACATGACCTACGAGTCTACGACCATCAATAGATAAATCCTCAAAAGTGCTACTACATTATAATCTTAGCAGGTAGCAAAGAGGTAGCAAAGAGTCAGAGAATCAACATCACATTATCAATCACTACCACCACATTTTCCTTTTTCTACAAGTTGAGTCCGAAAACCCGAAAATATTCAGCGTTTAGTAAGCCAAAAAAAATATGTAAAGCCAACTAAAATCCAGTCGACAGACATATAAGAAACTAAAGCACAATAGTAGATTACTAGATTGTGCCAACATTTCACAATGCAACAGAAAGTCAAAGAAAGAAAGAAAGGAAAAAAATCCATGACCCAAAAAAAAAAACATAATCTTTTTAATTCCTCAATGAGCACTCAATAACAGTCCCTCCACATAATGCTCCAATTTACATCTTTCCATCACACACTACACTACACTACACAGCAATGCCAACTGACATAAACAAACAATCAAACAACCTAACACCCACAAGAATGAACACCCCTATCTACTATTCACACAGCATGCCACCATTTCCATCCAAACACATAAGAAAAAGAAAAAAGATGTCAACTTTCTCAAAATGGGCATAACCCTTTTTGTATTAAAACATCACAAACATGTTACCACCAAAATTAGCCAAACGCAAGCCAAACAAAAATTTGGGTATTGGGTAATTTCCATCAAAAAAGTAAACACAAAAGAAATGATCGAAATCATAGCTACCCTTTAACAAAACATGCAACAAACAATGGAAAACAAAAGAAAAAAGAACCCAAAATCTCTAAATGGGTAAAACCCAAAAAAGCTTACAGTGTCCTCTCTTTGAATCTGGATTTTCTTGAAAGCAGAGTCAGACATTGATCGAGCTTGAAGGGTGTTGGCAAATGATGAAGAAGGTTTACGTAGAGAGAGTTGTTTTGCGAAGGTTGAAGATGACAAGGAGGGGTTTGATAATAATAAGCTTCTGGAAGATGCTCGTGCTATTGCTTGCATTTTTTATTAGTCAGTCACTATACTCAGTTGCTGGAAGCGTTGAAGAGTTCTCTTTTAGTACAGTATTTTTTTTTTCAAAATTAATGGGAATAATCCCTACTTGAGGCGATTTTCTCGGAATAATTCCTACTTGGGAAATAGCCGGGAATAATCCCTACTTGGGCATATGTGTCCGACAGTGGTCCTACATTGACGGCGTTAAAAAAATACAAACTGTTAACTTTTTTCGTACAATACCGTATAAATATACAATATACATATAAAATGAACAAATACCCATTTTACTTTTTATATTGTAAAAAAAGGGTCAAAATAACCTTATATATTTTTTTTGAATCTTATTTTCTAACTTTTTCCTAAGAAATCACCCTTTTTACTTTTTATCAGAATTGTTTTTGAAAATATGGTTTTAAAAAAAGTTACAAATGTGTTTTTGACAAGAATTTCTTAAAAAGTAAAATAAAGTTTGTACACCTTCAAAAAAATTGAAAAGTGGTTTTTGGAGAAATAATAATAAATTAAAAAATTTTATTTTATTAATTAATTTTTAAAAAAAATGTATAAAAAAAGAAGTATAAAAATTAAATTTTATTGTAAATTTTATAAAAATTAAATTTTTATAAAAATATGGTTTGTAATTTTTAATAT
>ONZK01003667.1:17955-35605 GCA_900322385.1 Pharnaceum exiguum
CTCTAATATACTGCACAAGTACAATGGAATAGTCAGCATAGATCATGCCAGAAGGAGGAGCATACTTGGTCCTTTTCTACTCTATTTAAGAACGTTATAAAGTTTGCCGAAATATAAAATCACCTTTCCATCAAGAATAACAAGCTCGCCATCAACCCATCTAGGATTTTCAAAACCTGGCTCAGCAATTCTCCCTTGTCCTTTATATCGAGCAACCTGTCTCGTCAAAATAAAAGATCTTGTCAGCTGAGAGAATTTCAGAAGACCAAGAAAAAGAATCTGATGTGGATAGATCACTAAATCTTGATTCAAAGATATACACACCACACCAAATTCTTCTGGAATAATTCCCTTGTGTGGTAGCTGATACATCTTACCAATCTTTGCACGAAATGCCACCTGCAGTAATGAAAATTGTTCATTCCAATGTCCACTGAACAGATTTGAATCACAAGATATCAAATCACCAACTACAAGTGACTAAGAAATTGCCGACGACATGTGTATGTAACCTGAGTCCTGACAGCTAAAATATTTTTATCTATCGAATTCTTATTGATGCTTAAACACCAGGTTGTTTGTTACATACTTCTATGCAATCACTAGAAAAGCCGAGAAAATACATCAAAAAACAGAGAAGGTACAAAGAAGTTGAAAAAAAATTGCCTCTTTTAGTCAGCATCTGCTTTCTAAATCCAAGATAGAGACGCTAATTGGAATGTTGTTTGGTTAGCTTACAATTGAGTAAGACACTAATAGGGCCCCCAATATTGGCAGGCCACCCTTTTAGACACCATAGAGACAAAGAGAGAGTGAGAGAGGAATACCTGGCCAGCAGGCACATAAGGATCCCCAGTCAGCTTTACAGCTTCCACATATTCATAGAAGTAATGATTTGAATGCACTGAAGTCCCCTCATCTTCTTGCCACTGACCAAATTTACGCTTCAACTGGATGACTTCTGAAGTGAATTGTCCAAAAGAACCAATATAAAGTCCTACCAAGAAAAAATTGCTTAATTAGATTAATACAGAAATTGTGCCACATACAATCTGCTGCAGCAAACTCAGTTCTATATGCATAAAACCAAAAAAAAAAAAAAATAAGCTCACCACTAAGTGGTTCAGAATAAGCTGGTAGATCAATGCGGCTAAAAGTTGTTGATCCAGAAAGTGGCTGACGATCTTGAGACTGGACTAGAGTGAGAATGATTGCATCTGCAACATCCTCAAGCGCCTGCAAGTTATGCCATATAACAATGCAAATCATTTTCGATAAGAGACTCTACAGGTACAGAACCTGTTTAAAACAGCGTATATTATGTCAGCAGAACAAACAAGAAAAAAACTGACCTTCGCAGGTATTTTTTCTCCCCGACTGACCGACTTGACAAAGTTAGCCATGACATGCTCAACACTACGCTGACCTTTCCTTTTAGTCTTTCTTTTATGTGAAGCCCGACCTTTACCAAAGGAATCTAGCTTATCTTCCTCACCCTGTACAGAAATGGAGAATGATTTACGTCCTTTGGGCTTGAGTTCTGCTGGCACACGTACTAACTCTCTGGAAGATGATGTCTGAGAGAGCTGGCGCACAAGAATGCCAACAGCCATTTTAAAGGCAATATCACTTTGACCTTCCCCATTTATTCCCTCACTAGTAAGATCTATTTCACTGTCATCCTTGTCTCCGTTACTATCACTAGGAACTCCATCTTTCTTATCTCCTCCATCCATATTGTCCAACGCTGCTTTAATTTTCTGTTCCTCATCTTCCTCATCGGATATCTGCTCAACCACTCTAGGTAATGGGCCTCTGTCCATTTTTCCTGGTCCTGATACTTTCAAGACCTTAACTTTTGCACCAGGAATCAAATCTTCTAAAATATTCTGAAAATCTGGCAAGTCATCAGCTAGCTCAGGGTCATCTTTATCTTCATCGCCTTGAGTATCATCAACCACAGGAGAAAATATGTCAGTTTTTCCCCGACTTGAGGTTATCCTGTTCACACTGCTAGATTCAGAAGCTGCCTTTCGCTTCAAATAAACAGCCTGCATGGATCAAATCAAAATGGGATTCATCATCAATAAAAGAACAATTTCGAAGTAGGACATGTTACGAACAAAAAAGTCTTCAACGTGCCCAAAAGCCAACAACCACCATGTTCATTTATTCATCTATTCAACAGTCATTGAGGGCAACCTACAGGTCTACGACTATATAATCGATGAAGGAAAGGGGGTATAGCTTTTAGTCAAGGTGACATGTCACTTTCGCAATGTATGAAACAAGATATCAAATTCCAGTTAGAACCACCCTACAGTTGCTGAGCACTAGGAAGGAAAGGTAAAAATAGGAAGAAGACAAAAGGGAGTCGACATAAAATCAACACACCTGTCGCCTGTATTCCCCTTGCTCGTTTGATGTCACAAAGACTTCAAACAAGGGGATACCAGTTGTTGATGTGGCAAGTTCCCTGAAACAATTGACAATGTAAATTCACAACCAAGAAATTAAGTAACAACAGCCCTGAGCTACCAAGTCAAAGATCACAGAACATAATACAGTGGACACTTTTCAAAATAGAAATAACAATTTATAGACAGAATCTAATTTAAAATTTCACTCGCGCGCCCCCAACAGATACAAAAATAGGGGAAAACATGCAAGTAAAAAACAACAACTTCAAGTTTATCGCCTGCCCACAAATGCATCGGTGCATCTGTGTCGAGTTTATTGATTGACAAGCTCAGGCTTCAGAGACATAGAAACAGAGTGAATAGTTCAATGTAACCAAACCCTACCATCCCCTCCCCCTCTTGCCACACATCAATTTTCCAATTTCTGTTAGGCAGGGGTAAATTAGCAAATTAAAGCAACCACTACAACAACTGCATGCCAAAGTATCTGACAGAAGAAGTGACAAAGAAGAAAAGTAAACTCTTGCCCCCAACACTAAGAAACATTCTTCTGTCAGCATAGTATAACCCTTTATTTTACTTGACACTAAATCATTAGTCGAAACACCAAAGTGATGAGGTTGGTGAAATGAAAATGTTACCTGCAACTCATCTGTTGCAGAAACAACTACATTTGCACTTTCCAAGATTTCAATGTGTAGCATGCCGGAAAATTATAAGGCTCCTCATCCTTCGAGGCTTCCAACTCTCCCGGGCATGCCACAAGCCCACAACCAACCATGCAATGCATGCTCTATACTCTAACCCCCCACCCGCTGAAAAAAACAACAGCCAAAACAGAAAGAAAGAAAAACTGCACATATAACTCAAATCAAGAAAGATGCTTTTCAGCCTCTCTGTATCGTGTACACATCAGAGATGCTGAAATTACATTACTTAAGTAAGCCAAAATATTCGAGAGCTGATCTAGAATAACAAGCCCACAGCAATAGGGGAACAACCGAACAATCAAGAATGCAACACAACCAAACAGCCTAAGCAGAAGCTATGTCATAAAATGACAAAGCAAGTCTGAAGCACAAATAATAGGCACTCAAAATTGCAAGGAACGTTTCAAGAAAATGAGAATAAATTTTACCTTGGGCTATACCCTCTGGCCACATATCTACCATGCTCAGCACTTATACGGATAATACAACCATATGGATCACTCATGTCATCCGAAACACCTGCCCACCAACCAACCTGTAAGACATAGAGTTGTAAATTGGTACTCTCCTGCTCTGCAGTTACGCAAGTTACACCATCCATCCCACACAACTTAACCAGACACATTTGTGAACACGATTATCATCAACATGTAATTCAAATTCAACAAGTTGCCCATAGCTATCCCTGATATAGAATTACAGTAATGTTAAATTCCACAAATAAAAGCCTATATAATTGCATAATATCATGCATATAAAGTATATAAATTCAACTCAAGGAAGAAGGCTGCATAAAGTGTTCCACATTTACATCAGCACTAAGAACTGATAGAACAGCCCACTCAGACAAAAATAGGTTACACAATAGACGGTTGCATCTGAAACTTCACACAAGCAATAAATCTCCCTAAAAAACAAATGAAAAAGGAAAAGAGTGAAAAGAAAGGAAATGCACAATAACAAAAAAGTGGCAGGGGGATATGCATTAGTCACGGTAAAAGAAGATAAGACTCCCACATGACACAATTTCTCAGATCCTGGTGATCAAAAACTCGTTGACTTACAAGTCCAGCACTGGCGTTATCCCGATAAAAGACAGCATCCTGGTAGCGCTCCTCCTCAATAGCATTCTGCAGCAGTAAGAAATGAGCAGTCAGCCAGGAGAAAAACGACTTGTTAGTAAACAAAAAGAAGGCAGTAGCTGAAGCATCAAACCTTCAGAGAAGAAATCACACTGCCCACTGTATCATTTGTTGCTGCAGCTGCAATGGCTACTTTGAGCCTTGCTGCATCTCCATAATCCTCTGTCTCAATAGCATGTCTAAGCTGGGTCTGTCAAGTGAAAAGAGAGTAGACTTTTAGCTCAGTCAAATATTACAAAGTATATGGTTATGCCATCAATAGAGAAGTAGAAAGTGAACGGCACCATGAAAGGCCAAGAATAATTTGTATAGTGCTTTTTTTAAAATAAAAATAAAATAGAAAATTTGTATGGTAATTTGTAGCATATTGCTCAGACCAATTTGATCATCATGAATAATTAACTGAGTATGTCAACTAAACATCTGAACATATCCTAGAAATGTTAATTATTAATTTCACATTTTCACATATTCCCTACCCTTTCGACATAATTGAAACGAAATCTTACAACTAACTTGAAAAATCAATTCAGCACAAAGCTCCATAGAGTAACATGATGGCTCTCAAACAAGTGTAGCACTTGCACTACTCCCTCTACTCTGTCATTCTATAATTGATACTTTGTCCATCACAAAGCCATAAAACTTCACGATTTGAGGCTAATTGTAAAGGCAAATAACATACTCTTCACCACCACCACTGTGATCGAGATTTTGCTAAAACAGATTAAAGTTCGGCTTACTAGCATTCCACCAACATATGCCCGACTACACATGGATCCCTGCATGTTTGTGAATTGTAACTAGCTAAAAGTTCCATAGTGAGACAAGCAAGCTGAACACTTTTACAGTTTTACTACTCTGTCTACCCTTTCACCATGTACATAATACATCACACTTTATCCACCCCAAAAAAGAACGCAACTTTACAATTTGAGGCTAATCGTAAATCTGATTCGACCTACAAAGAGTGTCAACATACCCAAGAATGTGCCAACAGAGTATCAAGACCACCTTACAAAAGTCAAAAATGTTCTCTTCAAGTAGCCAGCACTACTTGAAAGCAGTTCAAATATACACTCATTGACATTTTGCTTCATGTCAGTGATGTCACAGCAACATAGGTACCAAAATTGTACCAAAACCCACATAAATTAGCCTGATAATTATCAAATATAACAGAAAAACAACCAAAATTGTAACAAGGTGATATAAAAGGTCCTAATACTTTCACCAATTTTTCTCTTTTCTTTTTCCTATCATCTATCTACTAGCTTAATCAATGGGCATTTTTCTAATCATTTTTAGATTCTTCTTCTTTTTTTTTACAAATAAAAAACTAAGCTTTTACACTGCTAATTTTACAATTCTCAAACATTTCACTCTAAATTTCACACACCAATATTCATCCACATTAAAACATAAAACAATAAAAACATCATATTAATAAAAAGAAACAAAATTTAATGAGAAAAACAAAGAAACAATTACCTTGAGAAATGAAACAACCCTCTCTTGATCATCAACTAGTTTAAAATGCTTTTGCCACCTATCCCAATCCCATTCACTCTTTCTCCTATCCTCACCACCACCAATCCCTTCCTCCTCCACTCTCTCTCCTCCCCTCTTCAACCCAGCCACAAACTCGTCGATCTTCTGCGATAGCCACTTCAAGGGCCCACCACCTTTATCAAACACGCCAACATCAGAATACGAAGAAGAGGGATACTGCGAGTCCGACGAGGATGAGGAGCAGGAGACGGAGAGAGAGTGGAGTTTGCGGGAGGTAATTAGGGGCTTGAATTTGACGGTGGCGGTGGTAGAAGTTGGGTCAGGGGAGAGGAAAGATGAGGGGAAGGTTGTTGTTGTTGTTGTTGTTGTTGTTGTTGGAGGGGAGGAAATGGGTGAGGCCATTGAAATGATGAGAGGAGAGAGAGTGGAGTGTGTGCTGGGAAAAGTTTTTAAGGAAATGAAATGAAATGAAATGAATGGCTTTGGTTTGGTTTTTGATGATGATGAATGTGGTGGTGGTGGTGATGATTAGGATGCTATTTATACTACTTGTTTTTGTTGGTTTTGGATAATTAAAGAGGAAAATAAAAAGGGAAAACGGAAATGTGTGTTTTGTGTGATTATTTTTATTTTTGTTTATGTTTTTTGGTTTTTCTTTGTGGGTCTTGTGAATTTGTGAGGTTACTGGTGAGGAATGAGGATGGGTTGTGAACTTGTGATTGGACCTGGCTCATTGGGAATTTTGTTTACCCCATTGTGGCGTTGTCATTGGACCTGTGTCATTGGTGTTGAATATATAAAGGAAAGGTGTATAATCAAAGCGTAATAAGAATAATTTGAGATTATAGATTTTATTAAGGAGTAGAGAAACAATGGAGTATTCGAGGTACTAAAAATGGGTTCGATTCTAGCCTCATTCTAGGCCTTTTTATACTCAAAATGAAGAAAAGTGTTTGTTACTATCTTGTTTAGAATTGTGCTTACTAAACTGATTTTATTAATGGGGAAGTGAAGTGAAATGAATTGAATTGTGTCGGAGGGAACTCCCTGAATTGAATTGGAGTAGATTGTGATTGGATCTATGTATTTATTTCATTCAAATCATGATTTTAAAATTGCGCATTTATATCATGGGCACTGTCTTGTGTACTTGTATGGGTTTGGGCAAGTACATTTAACATTTGAGTCTCCAGAATGGCAGAATGTACATTCTTCCAACAAAATCTATACTCGGTGCAGAGTAACAATTAACAACTACTACGTAGCCCATGAAGCTTGAAAGTAGAGCCCTCCTAGTAAAAGAAAATACTAAAAATTATGCCAACCTCACTGGTCAGTAAGAGCCCCTTTAAACTTGCAACAGGACTAAATTATTCTAGCTTAATATGCATGTGCTTGCTAGCTGATATATCACACGTTTGGTTTGATGCTCTACAATGCAGCAGACATCTGAAGTTTATCAAGGTAGGTTTCTGCTAGAATGGTATGCAATGCAGCTCCTATGGGGAGAACATTCTCATCAAGGACGAAATGAGGAGAATGTGGCGAGTGAACCGAACCAGCTTCCTCATTTCTCATACCAATGTTGATCATAATTCCAGGAATCTTTTCCTGATAGAAGGCAAAATCTTCACCTGCCATTATCTTGGGACTTGTTAGAATGTTCTGAGAACCGAGTATAACTCCACCAACGGACTTTACATGATGGTACAGCGTCTCGTCATTGATGACTGCTGGATAAGGAGGATTGTTTTTCTCATCAAAGTCAACATGTGCTTCACATCTGAACAATGCTGCTTCAAGTTCGATCACCTAAAGATGTATCCCAAGGTGAAAGGTTAGCGTTTCAGACTTAAGAGAGGAGCAGTCAGCAGAGATGAATTATCAAAGACATCACAAATTCATAAGCAAGCATTAAGCTACATATGTTCAAGCTTTAGGTTGCAGATTGTTGAAAATTGAGCAGAATTATACAGATAGTTGGACTAGAGCAATATTTTCCATATGGCACCATGACAGGTGCACATACACCCTGCAGAAGGCGACAGTGTGTCAGAGTCCATACCACCAGAACAATTCGTGTTAGTGGCTTTTGTCTAAAGATCTCAACTCAATACTTAACTTGCAGCAATTCTTACATAGTGCAATACTGAGTACAAGACTTGGACTTGCATTATGTTCCAAAGCCATAAATCTTATATCAGGTTCAAACAATAAAGAGGTATGACTCATGCAAGATTTCATAATGCTTTCATCGACCTGAAGTTAATGATCTATTCACCAAGATACCAGTTTCCAGTTGCAGTTGCCAGAGCACATCTTTGTAGCTTTTATAATTAGTAAATGCAGATCTCCGAGTTCTGGTAGACTGAAAATACACCAGATTCGCAATTCAAGTAATAAGTAAGCTAGCAGTTATTTGCATGTAGAAGTACCTCTTTAAACCTCCGCCGAAGCCAGTGTAGGTCTTCAGTGGTAAGACTCCTGAGAGTTCCCCCAAATTCTACTGATGATGGTATAATGTTGAACGCAGAGCCTCCTCGTACATAAGTAACAGAGAGTACCTTCAACAGAAATAATAGTTAGGCCCGACAAACACCATGGAGGTACCGAAACTCTGGAACTTACAGAAATAATAGTTAGGCCCGACAAACACCATGGAGGTACCGAAACTCTGGAACTTTACCCCTGTACCAGATAGTTTCAGTCAGTGATATTTGTTTACCAGAACAGGTGATGAGATCGTTAAACACAAGGGCTTATACAATTAATTGTAACAATACACATAAAGAAGGTGAAAAGAAGATACATACATGGCTAGAAAGGGGATCTGCTTCTCTAGAAATGAGCTGCTGCAATGCTATTATGATAGACGATGCTGATACTACTGGGTCAATGCTAGTATGAGGTAATGCAGCATGCCCTCCTTTTCCGTCAATTCTCACTTTGAACATGCTGACAGCAGCAGACATGGCTCCAGAATCAGTAGATATGGTCCCTGTTGGTTGCAGATAATCAACATGCATCCCAAAAATGGCTTGTGCTTCCCCGAGTGCGCCCTCCTTTATCATTTGATCTGCTCCTGCACCTCCCTCTTCAGCTGGTTGGAAAAGCAACCTGACAGTTCCCTTTCAAGGTCACAAAAATACAGGTTATGTCAAACAGAAAATCAAAATAACTAATCAGTCTAATGATATAGTACTACAGTTGGGTCACGAAAGAGGCCACACAAAAGAACGCTAAATGTGAAACTACACAAACAGGACTATTAAGGTAGCTATGGTAAACGATTTGAAAGAAATCATAAATTGTGCTCAAATTTCAAACAGAGGTGGAGACAGGGGAAGAAGGACTGAAGGAGTGCCGGCCGCACTACCCAAATTTTGATCCCCCCCTTCATTAAACTCCTTATAAACACCATATTAGCCCCGCCAAAAAGTATTCTTGCGCCCTAAATCCAGAAAGTCATCTGCTCCACTCATTTTAAAGATCATACAAAGAGAAGGTTTACATCTTAGAATTTCCAACAATCACTTCATCAGTGCTTCATGAAAAACTTTTCCTTGAAGTTTGGTAGCAACCAATGCTTCATGCCTGAACTACAGAACTCTGTAGAAAGCTAATAGCTGTAGAAATTGGAGTCATATTGACACAACCACACAGCTTCATGACTCCGAAATTGACTGTAAGCTTGCCAAACCTTATTTTCACTTGAAGAAAAGGTACATAAGATGGTTACAAAGAATCATTATTTCAGCAATCCCGTTCATCTACCACGAACATTTCTGTAATCATAGAGTAGAATGAACAAATATCCAGTGCTAAAGAGTGCAATCAGGTGAGTTTTCCAAGAGAAGTAACTAACCTTGAGACGATCTTTGCGTTGATTTAGCAATTTAGCGGCGCCTAGTAGCATTGTGGTATGAGCATCATGTCCACAAGCGTGCATCTTACCCTCATTTTTGCTCTTGTGCTCCCACTCCACTAGTTCCTATTTGCAGAATAAGCTTAAGAATTCAGAAGATGAGTGCAAAGAACCGATTTTATTGATAATCTGTTAAACTAGATTAGACCCTATTTTTATGACTATCTTCTCCCATGTTCGTTGCCGTTCAGTTCCTCCAATTCTCATTTCAGCTCATAAGTCACAAGCATTCAACTCATGAGAATTGACTTCAATCCAGGAGTTTTCTTACAAGAATTAGTTCAGTCCAAAATTATGATTCACTCTGATGTAAAATAAAGCATGATTAACAATGCAATCTCAAATCATGCCACTCCAAATCCAACGATTGCTAACATTTAAATTCTGATAACAAAGCAATCCCCCTGGCCTCATCCATCTTAAAACCAACCCAAACACATATCAATATAAAATATGAGATTCAGTCATCTGCACATTAATTAATTAAATAAGGGTAAGAGAAGAAAGTCAATAGGATAAGACAACGAAGCACCAAATAAACAAGCACAATATGAAGCAATGATCACAGTACTTTTATTAATCAAATAGTGATCTTTTCTCGACACACTAGGCCAATATCTATACTTCTATGATCATGCATATTTTATACCTGCAAAGGAAGGGCATCCATGTCAGCCCGAAGAGCAACAAAGGGAGGATGACCAGACCCCACAATTGCAACCAAGCCAGTTTGAGCAAAAGGGTAGTCATAGGAAATACCAAGCTTGTCAAGCTCACTTCTAATAAGAGCACTTGTGTTGTATTCTTGAAATCTAAGCTCTGGGTTTTCATGGATTTTTCTCCTTATTTTCACTAACCAATCTTTGTCACTCTTTGCTGTCTCTAATAGCTGCTTTGCATATGTTTGATCGGTATTGATTTTAGTTGTAGGAGTTGCATGAAGGGTAGGTGCCAAAAGGCTAAGGGTGAGGATCAGAGACAAAGGTAGCATTTCAGGTTTGAATAGTAGTTAAGTTGATGTTTCTTCAGGAAAATGAGCTGAACTTTGTAACAGTAGGCATATCACTTGGGACACTTGTATGGAGAACGAATTTTCAGCAAACACTACACTGAAATTTCGGTAAACTTTTTTTTTACAGTTACTTCAACTAAAATTAGCTATAGTTTTGATTACAATTAACTCAAGATTCTTCAGTTAAACTAGGAGACCTGATAGGAAATTAGAAGGTGATTAAAATGCTTACGACTTCTCTAGGAAACACAATTCTAGCTTGAACACTGATAGGTAGGTATCAAACTCGTAATCAACAACAACAACAATCGAGTGTAAATCCTCATTAATAGGGGTGCTCAGGGTATCAAACTCGTAATTCTGATATTGTAATCGTGGGTAAATCTTGATTCCTATATTCCAAATCAATTATAAGTACAAAACTTGCTCTGGTGTAAGCTCAGTGTTCATTTCCAAAAAAAAATAAGCAAGAATGTACATTTTTCACACTCGCACATCAGAATGCGTGCATCCCTTTTTTTCTTTTTTACATCCCTAATACATCATACAGTTGATATATGACTTTGATGCTCTACAAAGCAGCAGAGCTATGAAGCTTATCAAGGTATGTTTCTGCTAAAATGGTATGCAGTGCAGCTCCTATGGGCAGGACATTTTCATCGAGGAAGAAATGAGGAGAATGTGGCGAGTGTACTGAACCAGCTTCCTCATTTCTGATACCAATACTGATCATAATTCCAGGAATTTTGTGCAAATAGAAGGCAAAATCTTCCCCTGCCATAATCTTCGGTTGTAGAAAGACGTTCTGAGAATTGAGTAAGTTTCCCCCTACAGTTCTCACATGATGGTATAGAGTGTTGTCGTTGATGACTGCTGGATAAGAAGGATTATTTTCGTCGTCAAAGTCAACATACGCTTGACATCTATGTAATGCTGCTTCGAGTTCAATCACCTAAAGAAGTATCACAAGAGCAAGTCTTAACTAGGAGTAGCAATTGGATATATCAAATAATATAGTTATAGTGAGGAACAATCAGCAATTTAAACATAAACGCATCACTAGAAACTACATCTGTCGGATATTGATGATTTTGGCAGCACAAGTTTACGAATAGTTGAATTTAGACCATATTAACAATATGGAAGCATAACAGGAACAGAATAACTAGTACATACAGTCATACGCTCAGCTAGAGACAATGGCGGGTGTCAGTACTGGAGAATTTTGTTCCAAGGTTTTATTTCTTCAGATGTCTACATGCTATTGGACTTATAGCGATTTTATAGCTATGTGTCACACTGATGAGTACCAGGCATGTAGCTCTTCCACTATTCTTCAAGCTCACATATTTCCAATGAGGTTGAACATCCGGAAAGGGCACAAACTAGGTCATAGCTCATGCATGATTGCAAATTCAATGCTTTCAATGAGACAATGACCTAAAATTTCTGACTCTATCTATTATCACACATATGTTGCCACCAGCCAGAGCACGTTTAAGAGAAATAAGTGGATGAAGACACCAAAATATAACATATATTTGCAGCCTGACCCCCAAAAAAAAGGTGACCGTATCCTGAACAGTTACCTCTTTCAACCTCTGTTGAAGCCAGTGTAGGCCTTCAGTGGTAAGACTTCTGACTGTTCCCCCAAACTCTAGAGATGATGGTATAATGTTAAATGCAGAACCTGCTCTGACATAAGTAACGGAGAGTACCTTCAAGAAAATACAGTAGTTAGCGCCAAATAAAGGCTTTTGAAATACTTGAAGTTGCAACCATAGGAAGGTGAAAACTAGATACATACATGGCTAGAAAGAGGATCTGCTTCTCTAGAAATGAGTTGCTGCAGAGCTATTATAATAAACGACGCTGATACTACAGGGTCAATACTAGTATGAGGTGATGCAGCATGCCCTCCTTTCCCTTCAAGCCTTACTTTGAACACGCTGACAGCGGCCATTATTGGCCCAGAAACAGTAGCTATGCTCCCTGTAGGTATAGTGTTATCGATATGTATTCCAAAAATAGCTTCGGCTTCACCTAGAGCCCCTTCCTTAATCATGTGAGCTGCACCTGCACCCCACTCTTCTGCTGGTTGGAAAAGCAGCCTAACAGATCCCTTTTAGGAGGGTCACAGAAGGAGCACTGGTTATACACCGAAATTGAAGTCGAAACAACAACAATGGACCAAAAGAATGATATGGACATATGGTTGATCACTAGGCTAAACAACAGAAAGCTATATGCATGTTAGATCACAAAAAAAGAAATTGAAAGCAGGGATGGCTTGTATGAGCTAAAAAGCAAGAAGTAACAACCTTAAGACGATCTTTGCGTTGATTCAGCAATTTAGCAGCGCCTAGAAGCATCGTGGTATGAGCATCATGTCCACAAGCATGCATCTTGCCATCAATTTTGCTCTTATGCTCCCACTCCACTAGTTCCTATTTGCAGGAATTAGCTAAAGAGTTAAGACAAAGAGTGAAAAGAATAGATATTTATGATCATGTGTTCCATACTCGAGTAAATGCTAAACACTTTGCCCTGTTTGGAACTAGCACATAGCAGAAGCAAATAACAGTTAGCAAATCGATGCGAGAGTGAAAAAGGCGAGATATGCTAAAAGAGCATATAGCTGATTTGTTTCCAGACTGGCAATTACACTAGCCTCCGTTCTCTTGGATTAGCCCTGTTTTTCAATACTACCTTCTTAGCTTAGTTAAGTTCACTAGGTCAGCTGTTCAGTACAAATTTGCTCACTATATCACTTCAATTTAGACTTTTCTCTACTTTTCTTCAGTAAATTTAAGTTCAGTTTATAAGTATTCAGTTCTAAGTAAGCTTCATTCTAAAAACAGCTTGTTAACTACTTCAATTTGAGTTCAATATATAAAAAATAACACAAAAACTTGTGTGAATCCGTTTCATATAAGAGGCGGCAGATGAGGTCATTAATGACGGAAAAGGTTGATGAATGACCCTTTGGTGATCACTGGTGTCTTAGTGACCATGTCCCATAAATAAAACGGGTTCACACAAATTTTTCCGAAAAAATAATCCCTACAAGGCTTACGTTGACCATTTAGCAAAAAAAAAAAAAGATGAATGATTGATCACCAATAGTGACCTACTATCTATACGCCTATGATTAAACTATACATTTATACTTAACATGAATAAGTCAACATGAACATATGATATACCTGCAAAGGAAGGGCATCCATGTCAGCACGAAGAGCAACAAAGGGAGGATGACCAGACCCGACAGTTGCAACCAAGCCAGTTTGAGCAAAAGGGTACTCATAGGAAATACCAAGCTTGTCAAGTTCACTTCTAATGAGAGCACTAGTGTTATGCTCTAGAAATCTAAGCTCTGGGTTTTCATGGATTTTTCTCCTTACTTTCACTAACCAATCTTTGTCACTCTTTGCTGTCTCTAGTAGCTGCTTTGCATATGTTTGGTCGGTATTAATTTTACTAGGTGTTGAGTAAATGGTTGGTGCCAAAACGTAAAAGGTGAAGAGCATACACAAAGGGAGCATATTCATCATGTTTCAAGTTTTCAACTTTGTTGTATCTAAAGTGTGTTTTCTCATTTTGGAGAAAGTTAGCTGAACTTTGGTGTTTAAGAACCGTTGGCGGGTCAATTGGTATTTAATAAAGGACGATTTGTTGTGAATGATTTGCATTGACTTGGACGATCTGGGCTGGATTTGTTACATGTAATTTCAGGCTTTACAACAACGGGTTGGTGGCGCAGTTGGCTAGCGCGTAGGTCTCATAGCTACTTGAGTGATCCTGAGGTCGAGAGTTCGAGCCTCTCTCAGCCCATCTCTTTTTATTTTGCTTTAAAGTACATATACTTGACCTGATTTTAATATTTTATAAGTCATTAGTTTATCATAAGTCTAATTTCATACATCTAATTAATTATGTGTTGATAATGAATTGGTTGGTAAAAGTAATACTTTGTCTAAGAGTCAAATTATGAGACCAGACCAATCAAAGGCGAATTTTAATAGAATATTCAAACAATTTAAAGTGGATCCAATTTAACCTCTTATAACTAATCCTTCGATTCTCTCAAAAGAAAAAACCATTAATACTTCAGTCACATCAAGCTTTAATCAAATTAGATTGATGTTGTCCAAGATGGAAAATGTGGTAAAACTCAATTTAATTTCCATTTTCAATTTTATTGAGTCTAATATCAACTTAACCTAAGTCAATTCCACAAAAAAAAAGTAAGCAACCTTTATTTAGCTTATTTATGGAGTTGGGCGCGCCTTGTTTTCTTTCTAAATGTTCCACACTAATAATTATTTATGTTTGACATCTTTGTCAAAACAAAATTACACCAAATAATATATTTCGTTTTCATCAAAGGATAGTCGTCGTACTCTCTATCCATTAAAAGATTGTGTTTGGTTACTTCAACAAAATGGCATATTTGAAATAGAGAAGAATTCATACTCATGGTTTATATACTATTAATAGTAGGTCTAGTTAGATCACCCACCTTAGTTATAGTTGTGTAGAGTCGAAATTGGTTTCTCAGAAAAATACTCCGTAATAATAATAATAATAAAGTTTATTAATAGGCCAAATACATATTGATGATATTTGAATGAAAAAGTATATTGTAAAAGCATATTATTAGCTAAATTCAATAAGCACTTACAAATAGCATTTTAGGTTAGTAAATTTTGACATTTCACCTTTATTTCACAAGTTGCTCAATCTACTAATTTAAGTATTTAACATACCACTTGGTTGATCTATGCTACTATTTGATTCTTCTTTTTTCCAGAAAGATTTTTGCTAGTATTATTAACTTTACAAAATTACTACTACTCAATGGGGAAAATAAGCTTCATTACTGGAAATCATCTGTTGTTCATGCATTAATTTTTATCATGGTTGATTTTTCTTGCTTAGAGTAAGGGGAACGAGGTATAAAATTTTAAATTTTAAGTATAGGTTTAATTTATTTCCAATACTTATTTGGGTGTAAGTGGAACCCAAACCTATGGATACCAGTTTAATCCAAACCCGGACATGATAAATAGATGTCCACCCATAATATATGAGAAATCCACTGACAAGTGAAGCGAGTGATGGATTAGAATTCGAGACACATTATGGAATGAATTTTCACACATGAAATTATCCATATATTCATCCGAATAACATTGTAAAAAGAAATGGATGTAAATATTTTGATATATTCTAATATTCAGACGACCCCAAGCTACTTTAAAATTTTTAGTTACACTTTTTTGGATTTAAAAAATAAAACGATCCTTATAATTGTTTACTTTTTTTTATTATTTTTGTGCTTTATTTTGGTCCACATGTTATCCATCTGAATACACTCATTTCATCTGCACAGAAAACAGACAAATCAAGTGGAGAAAATTATCAATCGATAATCAATCCAAAGATCTAAAATTGTGTAAACCTATTTCATATATATGAGACTGGGTATTAATGACGCATCGATTATACATACAATAATGACCCCTCAACTACAGAATAATGACCCCTTTTACCCAGACTCATAAATGAAACGGGTTCACATAAATTTTTCTCCAATGTAAATAAGGATTATTAAGAATATTTTTTCTATAAAATTAAAATGAAAACAAAAATATTTCAAATGGTATAGAAGAGAGAAAATAAAAGCAAAAACAAAAACAAAAACTCACAATTCGGGGTTGGTTCACTAGAATCACTACCGTCTATAGGCTACAGTCGACACTAACACAGTAACACTAGAGAAATACTCAGTCCGGTCCACCTTTTCTCTCCCTTACTAAAACCCTAACATAACCCAAACCTCACCATTTCCCATCAATAGAAACAATTAAATTAAATCAAAGACCCAACCATTATGTGGAGGGGATGGGGAAGCATCGGAGCGTTAGGAGGAGAGGGAGGGGTAGTAAAGACATTTGTCCGACACATGTCAAGAAAACGAGGCGAAAATCTAAGGAAAATAAACCCAAGAGTTTCTTACCCTGAAGCAACTTCCATTGCCCAAGACCTTTTTAACCTCTTTAAGCAACATGGGCCCCTCACTTACTCCGCCACCTGGACCTCCGCTCAGGTTTTGCATCTCATTTGCTCTACCATTTTTTAATCACTTTTTTCTTTCTGGGTTTGTTGCATTTTGAGTTGTTGTGTTGTGAATTGATTATGGCATTTGATTTATTTTTGAACTCGAAGAAAACCCAACTTGTACTTTGGCCTTGTCGTAACCTTTGACAGTGCTTTGATAGATGTGGACCTTCATTTTTTGCTTTAGATTTTCGGAACTTTGTTTTTTGTTGTGGATTACGGAGTAGTAGTTAAAATGCGTATGGTGTGCGAGCATTTCTGTTGATTTTGGTGTCCTTCTCGAATATACGTGAAACATCGAACCACTCTAGGAAACCACGCTAGGATCGTAATGTGGCTAGCAATTTTGCAGTTTTAGTTTCAGATGCTGGGGTTAATCTGATGCTCATGGCTATAAAATGGTTAGTTTAGGTGTAGTGGAAAACCCTCGTGCATCATATTCACCGGTATTATTGGCTGTGAGAACTGAGAAGTTTGGATTTTGCATGTTTGCATCGGTTAAGAAACTGATAAATCCCCCCAAGGGAAAAAAGTTTCTCTTTCATATGGCTGAATTACTGAGTATTTTCTACGCAAACTCCTCTTGTATTTGTAAATCAAATAGGTGTGGAAGTCTGGTAGTTCTCAGTGCAAACTAAGCATTATGATTACCTAGTTGTAGAATGGTGATTCGATGACTATGCATATATGAACGGGTTCAATCCTCAGTTATATTATCAGGATTCATGGAAAATTGTTTGGCTATTCACTCTTGTCAGTCGCTTCCGCACACACTCCAACCCCCCCCCCCCCCCCCCCCCCCCCCC